>JAFBMS010000046.1:1421486-1463986 GCA_019788955.1 Albula glossodonta | reverse complement strand
TGTACAGGCATGGTCTCCCTTCAACTGTAAATTATTAATTTCATTGATCTGATCGCCTAAAATGGAGATTAGTTTGGTAAGGTGACAAAAGCACACCTACTGTATGTATGCATGCATGTGTGTATGTGTGCATCTGTGCGTGTGTATGTACTCACATATGTATGTATTTAAACTTAAATATGCAAAACTTTGTAAGTAATTCGTGCAATTTTACAATCAGTCCTGAACACAAGTAATGGCTGGTGCTAATGAGCTCAACTGGGGTTGACATGTGACCTCCTGTTTATAACTCAACTGACTCCGGCTCCGCTGCTAATGGGTACTGGCATTTGAAAAGGTGTTTGCGTCCCATGGCAACGGCCCACAGAGCAGCGTGAAAAGGAGGCATATGGCTGTGATGAGCACCTCCGAGCAGGTAAATCAGCGCAACGTCCTTTCTGCAGAAATGCACAGTACACGGGGGGTGGGGGGTGTGGGTGGGCAGGGAGGGGGCGTTGGAGGACACAGGGAGACTCAGGACAAGCTGGCAGCCCTGTGCAAACTGCTGTCCTGTTCCTCCGGCCTTCCTCATATCTGACAGGGAAATAATGGGACAGTGTGAGTCGGGTCATCTGTAAGCACAGATTACAGCATGACCTGGGCTCAATCAGTTGCCATCGCTCATGCTGTCTTATGCACTAATGCAGCTGTTTGTATTTTTGTTAATAGAGATAGGCTGCACTTTTCCAGTCTCCTTGGAAATGCAGCCCAGGTGGCTACAGAGGTGACGTGCTTGAGGTTAAGAGACACAAATCCATCAGCTCTGACACCATTTTCACTCTAAAAAAGGGTACCAGACGTACTCCAAACCTGCTATAAAAAAAAACAAACTGTATAACAGAACTCCTTACCCGGACCATTTCACTGGGACTAGCCCAAAATCAGGAACACTGGAGCACTCAGGGCTCAGAACAAAAGACACTTTAATGAACAAGAAAAAACTGACGTTTTGACATCAACGAAATCTTCCTCAGTGTCAAACGCAAAGACTCAAAACCGCACTAGGTGGTATATAAGTACCCTCCCATCAATTACTCAGTATAAGGTGTGCATGTGTACAGAGTAATAGCCCAAGTTCCACATATAATGACAATAGATTACATAATAATAATAATAATAATAATAATAATAATAATTTTCACCTTTTCAGCACTGAGGTCCCCTGGCAGTATTCTGTCACCTGTGGGGTAAATGGGGCCCTTCATGCAGTATCTGTTAATATTTACAATCCCAGCAAAATGTATTCCCTCTCTCACACGTAGCACTGGACATGAAAGTCCATCTCTTAGCATGTTTTATACAATGTTTCTTAGGTTCTACGCTAACAGGCCACACAATACAGTTTTCCTATATGTCTGAGACTAAATTATTGCTCATCGTAGGTGCTGCTCATTTTTCCACAACATTTTTTGTTCATCTTCACCAAATTCTGGAGGTGCCATTATAGTACAATGTGTCAATTAGGTGATGTGATAGGAACACTGCACAATGGAGATTGCTGCCCATCTGGTGAAACATAAAACCAAATTCTAACACTGGCGTACTAAATCCGGCCCACAAATCATGCCCCTTACAGCTCATTGGGTACACAGTCCATAGCCTTTTCTTGGCCGCCAGGTTATCCCAGCAACAGATAATTGTGTTCTCAGTTAATAATAATCTTCTTGCTCAAGTTTAAAAGCCATAATTTAGTAAACCTCTTCTGTAATTACTTTTCATCATCTCTGGCTGATGATTCATCATGACAAAGTGGATATCCACCTATTTGGCAAAGTTAATACCTGTTAATTATACGTTAATCAACGGTAATATGCATTGCATTCCATTAAAGCTTATTCAGACATATCATAAACTGACTGATGAATGCATAGAGAAAACAATTCACCTAATGCTTTGCAGCATTGAAATTCATTTCTAATGGGTCAGTAACATATAATTTAGACTGTGCATAGCAAAATAATTAATATTTAAACAAGGCACCACAAAACTGCTAACAAATGCCCATACCCAAAATAAATATACATTTTATCTTATTCATGATTATTCATAAAAACTGTTACGACAGATTTCACACCCGGTGTAAAACACAATCTAATTCATGTCTGGCAGATGTGGACCAGAGTTAAACTTGGCCAGACCTGAACTTGGAAACGAGCTTCTAATTAAAAGCCATTGCACAGGACATGGCACGGCATAAAATCCTCACTCTGAGACATTCGATTTGTAGGGAGTTAATTCTGTCTTTATGGCCAAACCTAATCAATGAGGTAGGGCTGGACAGGAGGTGGGGCTATGCTACATTGCCACCCAGATCATGCTTCACTGTGTTAAGCATCCCTTAATTTACACTTTCACTCCAAACGAGGCCCATGCTCACACTTTTTCTGGTCGGGTAAAGATACATCTTGGCTGAAATGTCTACATTTCTGCACCTGGCGTTTTGAAAAACGAATGGGTAAAAGTTTAGTTTAAAACTGGACATGTTCTGGGTACTCTGGTGTGTACTTCACTTGTATCTTCTTGACATATCATGACATTATGTTTTTGGATTTAATTAAACCTCTTGGCATTGCTTTTTTAAATTGGATAAAAAACCATGGAACCTTATTTTCTCATACGGCAGTATATTTCCCTAATTTAAACCCTCACTCACCCCTTGTGTCCTGGATATCGACAACTGTGAAAAAGAAATGTTGGAAGGGAACCAGATTTTGAAGGGACGGTCTTATTTAAGGAGAACAAAGTATTGCAGTAGGTAAGGACCTGGATTTCCGGATCACGGGTTCAAATCCCTAATGGGGCAATGGTCTTGTGCACTTGAGAAAGCTGCTTGCTCAGAACAGATTTAATGTAATCCTACTGAAACAAATGCATCCCTCATCCAACTCCACCCCCCCTCCCCACCCCCCCAGCCCACCCCCAAGTCCCAACCACCTGTCTCCCTCCTCATTAGGCCTCTGTATTTACTCTGGCGATGTAATGCGATCGGCAGAGCCATTTACACAGCTGCTAACAAGCTGGTGCTTTGTAATCCTACAGGTGTAAACACCCAGTTTGTTCCGCTGCAACACGGCTGCAAAACAAATTATAATGTAATGGGATAGACATAACTGATAGAACTTTGTGCAGGCAATGCTGAAGGTCATTCGTCGTTGCTGCTACCGCAACGCTTAGAATGGTCACGTGATTGCGAGGTTTGCAGACTGATTTGCTGCTAGTCATTGCCCATTTATTGCTGCGCAAGGCATGTAACTTCAGTTGGTTGAAATCTGTAAATGTCCATCTACACATACAAATATAAATAAACAAAATGTAATCATGTAAAATGTGTAAAAGGCGCTTCGGCTGAAGAAATCCAAGCTTAGATCATCACAATGTCCCAGGAGTAATGTAATTGTGATATTACGGACAACCGGTAAAAATAAGAGCATAGGAAACTGACACACACAAAGAAGTTGGAAAAAATAAACTTCTATCTCACACAAAATGGAAATACATAAATAAATAAACTAATAAATAACTAATATGTGAGAGGTCAGCTATGGACCCCACTGTGCAGAGGCCTTAGCACTTCTCCTATTCAAACTGGGCCACCTAAGTGTACAAGATACCTAAAAAAGTATTTGTAGTCCATGTCACAAATCAAATACACCTCATTGTGCAAAATTGGCTAAAATGTCTTACTTCCTCCACCATACAGTGATACAGAACCTTATTCTGTGTTTATCTTCATTAAATACCAAGTGAATCTGAGAGCTCAGGAACACTTTGACTGAATAGCATTGCAGTACTGTGCGTCCTTAAAGAGGCAAAGACTATTTGACTGAATAGCAGTGCTAATATTGATTTTATGCAGCAAACAATGCAAAGCAGAGGAGGTAGTCAATGGAGCCACTCCATCACTTTATCTCCTCTTTGAGACAATTGTCATCCCCAGCAGCACATGGATTTCTCTGCTCTTATATAGTGTATGCTGTACGGATACTGGAACTTAACAAGATGCCTCTAAAAAGTAAAGACCAGGAATCAAGCAAATGAATGTTACCACTTCAGACCAAACAGACTTTACATTTCCGCACATGTTTTTGTGAGTATTTACCAGATGCAAGCAAACACGTCCTTTGTAATGTGTTACTGTAATTGTGAAAAATATGCTCTCAAAAAGAGTTAATTGTGTTTTGACTGAATTGCAGGTACCCTTAAAGAAGCTACGTGTGTTCAATTACATCCGGAGTGGTAGATCGGGGCCAGAATATTTTCCTTTGCCCTTCCACTTTTTATTTCTCTGCTCTGAGTCATATTTTGATAATAGACCAGACAGCTACTGATTAGTCGCTTGTCCTTGTCTAGCCTATGTAAATTGATGTGAAGGATTTTGCAGTCAGCGCTAATTAAAAAAGTCTGGTATCCCAAGGTCACTAATTTTGCCAGACTCCATTGGCAAAATCCGACTGTATGACAAACAGAGACACAACAGATACTCAGCTGCTGTCAAGGAACATTGAAGACTTTCTTTGCACATAATTTTGTCAAACATTTGCATCACAGATGAGAAGTTATGCAGATTTACCAAGTTTACTTGTCACATCAAACATCAAAAAATCTGAACAACCACTGATTATATTCAACCGATGACTCACTGATTCACTGTGCTTCTTGCAGAGTGTTTGCAAATATTTTCAAACGCTACAAGCTGCAGATGGTACCCTCGATTTTCCTCATATTATTCTTTTATCATTCACATTTGACTGGAACGTGACAATGATGAGACTTGTGTACTTGCTTGGGGATTAGTGGAAGGGAAAGTGCATAATATCATTCACCAAACCCCCACAGGATCAAGCTCCTTTGCAGCAATGTTGGGTGAGTAAACTCTTTCCCAAAGCTTGGTTTTGAAGAAAATTCAGATTAAGGACCTGCACTGAAACATCAGTGAATAATAACAGTGTTTATTTGTGTATTCATTTATTTATAATAGTGTTTATTTATGTATTCATTTATTGGTCTCATGGAGATTTTTTTTCCTCTGGAATGTTTTCTCTCTGACCTCCAACAGTCCATTATCTGGTGTGCAGATGCCTTCATGTATTAAACCAGCCCTCAGTAACAGGTCTGTGTTACTCTGCTCACTGGACTAAGGGAAATTTACAGGATCAACATTACTATACATCACTATCAGAACCCTGGAATTTTACAGAAGAGATGCACAGTATCTCAATGCAAATGTGTAAAGCAAACAAAGACTTTGGATTACTGTGTCACGAGAAAGAATATATATGAGAAAAACTATTGGGTTCTGATGCAACACGTTTGAGAGAATCAATGTCTTGTGTTCAAGATTCTCTCTCCATGCTTGAAAATCTCTTTTTTTTGCACTGTAAAGTGGGTCAACGATATCCATTGTCCCAGTCAAATTACTCTCTCTGGGCCACTTCTGGGGGAGCTGACACAAGGGATTATGTTCTTTCTGCACAAGACCCTGCTTTAAATGAGCAAATGAATCAAAGGTAAATACAACACATCTACAGTATAGCAACTGGCTGCTGTCCAAGGTGCTGATATAGTCCGTATGCAAAGCTATATTTTCATTTGGGCAATTTTTTAAATAAAACTGACAGCAATAGCTCCTCCTGGAGTTAAGTCTGAAAGTCTGCAGGTCTGCTGAAGCTAGAGTATATCTGAATGCCAACATTACAATAATTGAAATAAATTCAGAATTCACATTTACTGGAGGAAAACAAACATACACTTTGGAATGTTTACTTTCCATTCTAAAACAGTATATACCCTAAAAATTATTATGTGTCTATTTTTATTGAATTGAATATCCCTTGAAGTAATTTTTTTAAAAAGCACAACCTTAGTCTCTTAAAAGGCATATGCATATTAATCAAACACATAAAGTAGTATCTTGTTATATGCTATTCTATTTATGAAAATAATAGCTATGAAATGATACGTTTGCTTGCCTTTGATAAGATATTTATTGGATACAAGCAAATATATTTATGTAATTTTGTTGTAACGTAGGGTCTTTTGCGATGGAACTGCATATGTAATTGAATTGAGCCAAAAAAATCTTTATTTTTACAGAATCAGATTGGTTTCTTGGAGACGTGGGTTGTGGCGTAATGACGCAACCTGTCAGAAGGCAATGCAATTCCTACCTATTCCATCGCAGATGTTTGTAAGAGAACCTGTGTAACGCATCCCCAGAGCTCAACTAACTCAGAGGCTCAGAAACCCAAGTGTTCCTCAGCATTACACCACAAAACAAGCACCTGCTTTTAAACAGTCTGCCAAAACATTGTCATGCAAGACAACGGCTCAATAGACTGCTCCAGATGCAACTGCAGAAAAAGCAGTTTCTCATTCACATGGGATGATGTCTTCTTTTTAAAGATCTTTCAATCCAATGTTTTATATTTTTCTGAAAAGCAAGTAATTCTTTTTCACTTCTGGCAGTATGAAGCACGTCTGTGGAAAATGAACGGAGCCTGCTGCAACTTCCAGTAATCAAAGCACAAGCCCGCAGGGGTAGAGGACTACACTACCTGTAAAGCGGATGCAGGTAGTCGAACAGGTGAGCCACTAGTTCATGATGAAAGGGGAAATGCCTGCCTCCCTGACTGACACTAACGTCAGGTATACACCTTCCTGCTCGCTACAGTTGGGTCTGATGCATTCATGATTTTATACCAGGCAAACGGGGGGCATAGGACATTGAGAGTCCCACAGCACAATGGGCCTCCCAGAGAATGACAGGGGATCTAATAATGAGGATAAACCACTCTCCGTCAAACCAAAAAGCTTCACAGGCCTGTGCTACCGTGTTGCCTGGGAAGCAACCTTGCCCCACACTTCAAAACTATCAACAAGATTCATATTTTCACTTGTTAAAGTATTTACCACAAGTTTTGACTCCCTTTCTGGAAGGTACATTTGACTAAGAGAATTACATTGAAATGGACATTTAAGAGCTGAAATAGAACCTGGTTCATTAACCACTGCGATTTTGATAACCATGGCCTTCTGGTATTCTCTACACAAACCTGATGGCAAATGATAAGGATAAGCAACTGAAACTGCTCACAAAAATGAAAATAAAATAACAAAAAGAGTGCTGTCATTTGTTTTGCAATTAACATTTAAAACCATACATTTGGGACATAGGATAAATCCAGACTTTAAGAATAGATATATATTATTTGAAATTAAAACACCTCTGGACGTTTGTCATTGGCCACAGCAACATGTCTGAAGTCCCCTCCTGAAGATGATTTACAAGCGCTTAATGAGTGAGAACAAACATTTTCCAATGTGAGCAAATACATTTTTGATTTATCTGCGCTAGGTGTCTTGTAAATTCAGTTTATAGTGCAATGGCTTCACACTGAGAGGAAAGGAAGCCAAAATGTGTCTCTTCTGTGATTAAGGACTACTCTGAGCCTCAGTTTAATTATTAATTTGTTCACTTCTGAGACTGCTGATTTCACATTAATTTCTGTATACTGGGATACCATCAGCATGAGAATCGATGTGATTTTAAGAGCAGCGCTGTGATATTGATGAGAGAATTAGGATCTGGGATCATTCAGAAGTTTGGCCAATGCATGCTGAACGATAATGTATGCACATTAAATAAGCAGCTATATTCAATGAAATTCTATTTAGGGGCATATACTATTATATTTTGGATTGGAAAAAAACAGAGTAAATTCTTGCTTGTCTCCAGTAATAATATGATATACTGAAAGGAAACGGCATTGTTACATGACATCTGTTCAGATAGGATTGCATTTGTCCTTACAGATATTGTATACAATTGATTGAATTTAGCCAATTATATCTTGTATGCATTTCCTTGTGTTGTATTATGGCTGCATTCAGTGCAAGTCCAGTGTAAGGAGGGTCAGTTTTGAAGCACGATTAGGGAATTCACTCTTGCTCAACCTGTAATACAGTAATAAGAAAAACGTACATGCTGTCTGAAAAGAAGATACACATCCACATGAAAATGTAACACATACAGCCATACCTTAAAGTGCACACTGTATCACTAATTTTGTGGCAATATAAACATTCCCTGAATAAGGAGGTGAAGACTGAAAAGTTAAAGGATGAAACTGATCAACTGGATGATACAATGAATGCGTACTGATGCTCCATCCGGAGTGTCTTCTTATTCAGCTGAGTGGCATTCCGGGTTTCCGAGCAGAAGGCTGTTGCTTGGCGACTGGCAGCGGAACACCAGCAGTTGAACTGTTGTCAGATTCTAAAAGAGCAACTCCATTCACCTCTTGTGCATCAGTGCTGAGAGGGAATTTCCAGATCACAGGCCGCTGTGGTAGTGTTTCTCTGAGAGAAGAGAGGTGGTTTTACTTCAGCCCTTCCTCATTCTTAAGGGGGAAATTCATCATGGAGCTATGGGTTTTATTATTTGTGTACTCGCATTACTGGAAAAAAAAATAAATTACAGTTTAATGAAAAGATAAAATAATGGCAATTACTGCTTTTAAAAATTGAATATATGAAGAAAAGCTTTTGGAACAAAGCTGAATATATCAAGCTAGCTTTGCAGCTAAAATAGACACGTTTGCCCCTTGACAGTGCAAGGCAACAACAAGAATACATTGCTTTGAATAAACTCATTGTTTACTTGAGAAATAGGATATGTGTCCAGCGGGATCTCTGTTCTTTAGGATTTATCCCTGAGGGAGATAGCAATCTAGGCACAAGAGTGATGTACAGAGCAGAGGGAGTGGATCAACAGTAAATCCTCCAGTCACAGTCTTCCTGTACTGATTGCCAGATGAACCACCAATTAAACTTGAATTATAAATTACTTGCTGGATGAATCAGTTTTCCATTAACTTTAAATTCACCAAAATATCCATGCTTTCACTTTCAATGTTTTTTGGACATTGGTTTTAATTTTTGGATCATTGTGCAACGCCATTTTGAAGCTCGAGGATATGATGTATATTTATATAATTGAAGAATGTCAAAATGAATTAAGTGGACATTTAACTCATCACAGGTCTACCCAGGGCTGTCGACAATTTCCACGCCGTCTTAGCAAACCCTGCCTGCCTCAAATGCACATTAGCGTCCACGTGACACACACCCCAGTATGACCTGGAGATTCACACTATGAGCGGCCTCCGCTTCGGTTTTGTCTTATTTGAGTTTATTCGATCTGTTCGTTTGCGCTCCATAGCCGGTGAAGTTGGAGACGTAACCTTACAAAAATATTTTTTAAGAGTAATTCACTATAAACGCTGCGTGGCAATCAAATTAATACGCTCACCCACTGGAATAATGAGTCTCCCGGAAACCGTGAAACGTGTCTAATGGGACTCTGCGCGTGTCAGCGGAGATGGGGTTTGTTTATTGGCGGTTTCCACAAACATGCCGTCGTACCCTGTCTTTATCGCATTAGTTACAGCCAATGGAATCTAATCAACCCCCTAAGATAATAATTATAAAAAAGACATGTAATAGTACAGTTTATCAAAACTGATATTCTGATGGAAATCTTTGAACCGTCTTAATTTCAAAATGTGAATATAAATATTTGTGTTTGCTTGATTTCCTTCATTATACTGTTTTATTAAATTATTGTTATTACTGCTGATGTGATGGCGTGTTGTCATGCAATGAGTAGATGCTGAATACTTGTAAAAGGAAGTGCTGGATATGTGTAAAACAAAGTTGAAAAACTAGAACAAAGTGGTATAAACCTATAGGTAAATAACCCTAGATGTCTAACATCTGTATGGAATTTGCAAACTGAGCTTAGAGTTCTTCAAGACAACAATGCTTTTTTTCCACTGACCTCGGAATGAAACCGTTAAATGTTATGGGTTTGGGTTCGCGTGCCACCCATCGACAGGATTGTAGAGAGCTGCGCGAGATGCTTGCTGCTCTGCGTTCCCTCGCGCACAGAAAAAACTGTGGGACGATTACAGTAGCCGCCCTCAGAGCCGCCAGTGCTAATTTACCTCAAGTACGATATTCCTGTCATAACCTCTTTGACTCACGAAAAACTTTAACATCCGGAAAGGACGCGATACCGTCTCATCCAAAACAACAGTTTATTCTTTACGCACTTGGGTCGTTTTTGTGAACATACATTTCGTAAAGTTTCCTTATGAACTGGTGAAGTAATAGCATGGACGGATAACTCGTAGTCTGCGTGGATTTTTTTTTTCTGGTTATTCAGACGCTTCACCTCAGGAGCCTCGTTTTTTATTTCGCGGGACTTGGATGTCTGTATGTTTCTGGGGTAGTCGACCGGGAATACAAAAAAGGCTGCAACCTTTTAAGGCAGAGAAAATAACAATAAATAACGCACACAAGTGAAGACTCTTTCCTGGTTTTGCACTTTTGGAAAATGTACTGAAATAGAATTTAAAGACCACTTACATGAAAAGTTACTTATATTTAAACTCTGCGAGTGACAGAAATTACCGACAAAACTAATTTACAAACGTGACAGTAGGAAATCAGCTTGGACGAAGAGAGACAGTCGGACACACTTAGGTATGTATTTATAGCGCTCAGTTGTTTTCCCAAAGTTACTCAAATCAAATAATTTAACAAAACTGATGTTTATTTCGTGATTCGAATCGTAGAATTTGTCATGTTTCAGCCATGAACCAAACTGCAGGAGTAACGAACAACTACCGTAGATGTTCGAAAGGAGGGAAGGTAAGGAACTTCATTCATCAACTTCATGTAGCAATTTTGTGGTGTTTCTCCTCTTTCATCGCCGTGCAGCTTTGTCGGTAAATGATGGTTTTGTCGCTTTTCTTATCTTGTTTGGGAAAGATGGTTACTCTAAGTATTTTCAAGTAATAAAAAGTGCAACATTCTCCATTTTAACGGCTACTTCATCAGAAGTGGCGCTGTGTTATGTGGGGAAAAGCTGAACCTATCCACAAATCCGGCGCTGTAAAGAACTGATCCAAGAAGTATGTTTTTTCATGAAATACGTACAAATCAATGTTTTACATCCAACCGTACAGCGCTTAACCCTAACCACACTTACAGAGCGTGGCCTGTCAATCACTGGTAAATAAAGATGAAAACATTTATAAATATAGTACTGTTGCATTGCTTACAATATAGTATGTGTTTTAATCATACCTGAGCATAGGGTTTTTTTGGTGAGAGGATCTCCCTACGTATTTTGCTCTCGAGTCTCCGTAACATGCCGAGGCAGGGGAAAACCTTCAATCTGCTGCAGTACAGTAGTCTTGGAAACGCTCCACGATCATTCGCTAGCGGAGTGGAATGGAAGGCGAATGTACAGCTAACACGACAAAGGAGAAAGCGCACCACCTTACACGTTGATGTCGTGCCTTTATCAGCCTGGAATGTTGTTTTAGATTACAGTGTCAGTGACACGGATACATCAGTGTTGTGACATTTCCAGCTGATAATGGGAACGTCTGTAAATCGTGGGAAATACTATGTAAATAATCCCAACTGCGCGTTCCCTCTTAGTGTTCAGCAAACGAGTTGGACAGTGTTCCATATTTTTAAGAAATACCATTTCCCTCAACATTTACGCGTTTGATTTAAACTGAATGATAATAGTTTAATGGGAAATGCTCTGCTTTGGTCATACACTGAAATGGTCTTAATAGGATAGGCTATTGGTTTTAACTCTGTAGAGTAACACTTCAACCATGATAAACACTGTCCTGAAGGTCTTTCAGGAAACAGGTAATAAGAACGTGGATCATTGAGCTAATTCTTTGAGTCAAGTTTCAGGTGTTGTAGCAAATGTTTATGCACACACACTCTCACACACACACATGCACGCACGCACACACACACACACACACACACACACACACACACAGTGTGCCTCTCTGCCATCTTCAGGAAATTATTAGGATTAATTAGATGAAATTAGATGATGGCTGTAAATAATAAGCAGAACTCTGTAACTAATTCAGCGGTAAACTGTCAAAAACAAATTTCAGATTTCATGAGGTAATTCTCAATGACAGATTAGCATGTTGTGGGGCTTAGCCATTCATGACTACAGGAAGAAAGTTTGAACAAAAGTCAGCAGTGGAAAGACATCAGGGAAAGATTTGCATCACAAGTGAAAAAGCAGCTGTGATGCAATATCCACAGTGAGGTGGATATTTAGAATTTCATCAGTAAGGTATTTGTTTGTTTGTTTTTTATTTGTAAAAAGTGCAGGAGCTATGTAAGTCACCAAGGCCCAGGGCGTCTGAATGGGAGATAAGTGATGTAATGCTTACTTCACACAAATAAGTTATTAATGAAACCAAGGCCATGCATTTGCCTTATTTTAAACCTGAGCTTCTAGATTTGTCAGCTTGTACAAGCTAAAAGTCTGTTGAAATGTAAGTCTAAAACTGTGTAGTTAGTTGGATATCACAAAAAAAAATGACGACTACCTCTCAAAGTGTGAGTTCTCCAGAGAGCCCAACAAATGGGTAATTTTTGTGCAGCATCACGCGAAATCAAACAAAGAAACAAACAAACACGCGTGATCTCCAGGGATTCGCAAGCCTGGCGTGGTGCTGAGCGAGTCGCTCTGCGTCCCTCCCGGAGCTGCCAACCGTGTTGTTATTTATTCGTTGGTTATTTATTTCTCGCCAGCTCTGCGATGTGACCCAAATCACTGCGGATGGCGCTCATTCGCAGCTCGACTCACACGGGAGAGGAGGAGCCGCAGCAGAGCTGGGTCTGCGCATAACGAGCCCGTTAGAATGACACCTGCCTGAGAGAGAGAGAGAGAGAGAGAGAGAGCAAGAGAGAGTGAGAGGATGAGAGAGAGACAGAAAGAGTGAGAGTGAGATGATGAGAGAGAGAGAGTGCAGCTCCCAGTCTTCCCTCACACTCATATACGCAGAAGGGTTTACATTGCTTTGCTATGCATTCAGCCGTAGCACGTCTGCAGGGAAACGGGACGCAGTAACACCCTGGTATCCTAAAAGCAGTGCACTTCACTTGGTCATTGTGAGCCCTGTCTGGGCTTAACAATGTTAGCGTGGGGGTTTTGATACTGGCTTTTTGTGTATCTTGTATGTTGTTATGAACTTGTTTCCTGGATCACATTTGGACCATTTCAGTGCAAAGTCATATAGCGCATGGAGGCATACACACTGATGTGCATATCTGCCATTGTCACTTGGGTTTATCTCTCTCTCTCTCTTAACACTCACACACACACACACATACACACACACACACACAGGCACAGGCACACACACACACACACACACACACAGACACACACACACGCACACACACACACACACACAGGCACAGGCACACACACACGCACACACAGACACACACACACACAGGCACAGGCACAAACAGGGGTTTATCCAAGAAGGAACAGAGTGAATGGCATTCTGGCACCTTCAGTTAGTTAAATAGTTAATTCATCCTTGGGTCTGGTTCAGGTAAAGTCATTGAATTGAAAGTCAGTCCATAACCCCACTGCAACTTGCACTGTCTGGCAGCAGAGTAAACAGGCCTCCCTGTGGATCTGAAGCCCTCTGGGAAAGCTCAGGGCCTGGGGAATGGATTGTGTGCAATTTTTACCTCATTAAGTCTCCTCAGTAGTTGAGGACAGTTGACAAGCAAATCAGGTTATTCACGAGTGCATTTTAACAAAATACAAACCTATTTGTCCATTTTCAAAAAGCCACTCACAGAAGAGAATGTATTCACTCAACTTTTTAAAATATCCTGGTTTCATTAACCGTTTTTTTTCTTTAGAAAATACCTAAACACCTGTGTTTAATGAGCATTAGCTTTGCAAGCGAGCAGCACAGCCGGCTAGGCAACCTGGTGCCCTCTTATTGATACTAATTAAGATGAGCTTAAAAGCTACACATTATGCTACAGCATTTACCCTGCCGATATTTTATGCTTTTGTTTCATGGATCAAAATATTTTTTTATCTTAGCAAGCTCAGGAACAGAGACCACTATTAATTAATTATTAATATTATTAGAACACTATCATCTCAAGAAAATGATAACTGTCTTACTATATTTTTAAAAACATTTTTAGTTTGCTAACCAAAATAATTCCTTTAGGTGAACTGGAATATTGTTATGCAAAAAAAATTTAGACAAATATGCAATAAAACCCAAGCAATGTTTAAGCTGCTTGAGTAAAATTATTTCGGCCTCAAGAAGACTTGCTGATTAAGTTTGAAAGCATCTATTTGTATCTATCTGCCAATATTCAGCAATAAAAGTTGATAACCATATGGTGCCACCATGTGGGCTATACATCATATTTTATCGACTACTATATTTCAATTCAATTGTCTTAAGATGGATAATGATGATAGAGGAAGAATAGGAGGCCCTATGTGCATGCACCCACCCACCCACCCACATGCAAGCACACACAAGCATGCATTCATCTCAGGCTAATGTCAAAGAATAGTGTCTTCCCTCTCCTAAAATGAATTCCCTGCAGTCACACTATCCTCTTAACAAGCTGTGAAAGGGATAAGAACACAAGAAGTAAAAAATATACAGTGATGTAAGTTGTTTGAGGAGATACAAAGCGTCATGCAGACAGGATATGGACCGTAATGGCAAAGCAGTCAATGTATAGAGATATATTTATGTTATATGGATATGATATTGATATGATTTATGTACAGACACCTGAAAATATGCTGGATTAGATATTATCAGGTTCACATTGTGTACAGTCTGCTTATTACTTCATGTAATAGCATGTATTAATATTATATTATTGATATAATAGTCTAAATAACTCACATTTCTTACACTGTGGTTGTTGTCGTGTATTCGGTGTTCATGAGGGATGAGATGTGCCGGGTGTGTGAGACTCACCTCATGAGGCCTCAGTAGAGAGGTGCCATTAAAGCAGGAAAACCTGTGACTTTGCCTGCCCCCGAGTCATAGACCCGTGTTTAGTGCAGCCCTCTCGAGGGGGACCCGGGCGCTCGCAAATCCTCTGTGACATTTCGCTGGGGCGATTGACCTCTGGCTTTGATGACTACGAAAGGATGACCTTTCCATTGAACGGTTTGGCCACACGGCTCTCTCTCTCTGTCTCTCCGTCTCCCTCTACATCCTGCCAGGAACCAACATTGTCCGCCCTTTACTTTTTTTTTTATCCAGTGTTGGGGGAATCACAATTTTTATCTCACAGTAGCAGCTTTTACAGGCTTTTAAGGAGCTCCAGCAGTTTTTTCTATTTAACCTTATTTCAACAGAAGAGTGCTACTGATGCTGTTGAATATTTCTCAAAACTCAGAAAAAACAGTTCCCATTTAAAGCACCCAGTGTAATATTAACACATAAAAAAGCATTTGATGGTTTTGTTGATTTCCTTTAAACTGCAGCATTCACTGCCACTAGAGGTCCCCAGAGAGTAATAAGAGTTTGTACCAGAGTGTCTCAGAGACTGAATCTAAACCACTGGATTCCAGATTTTCTTTGGCTGAGAAGATGATACTCCTGAAATTATCATTATTATTTCTGTCCCTCTAAATGTTTGATTGTTTTTGATGAGACTCAGAGCATGCTATTTGAACACAGATCGAATCAGCTCTGTGCATCTGGGTTTGTACATCAGAAATGACTTTTTTAAGTTTCCAGTTATAGCATCAGCACTGGGTTTTTTTTTCTGGCTCAGACTCAGAGTAATTTACTTCCCAGAAAGAGCATGTGCACCAAAATCTGCCATTAACACACCTATTGATTTAGCAATTAAGCTTCAATCTACATATAAATATGGATATTGGATTCCCATCGGTCAGCTTAAATTTTCAGAGTCCCTCTGCTCATTATCTTTCAAACCATAACCCTCTGTTATTATGCATTGGAAGTAAGATGTGAGATTGTGCAGAGAGTCCTTCTGGACATTACCCCGGCAGAAGATGTGGATAACCCCTCTCCATCACCACCGCCATCACCGCCAATAAAAAACAACAAAATGGCTGACAGCAAGTGCATTATAATTTAAGGGTTGCTCTTAATTACAGAGGGAATTGTGGGCCAGAAATAAAGTAAAACAGGTTCTAGCTCATGCCAGTTATTGATTACCTCCTCATTACTTCACTTCGGCCTTTTGTAATGTATAGCCATCACTAAAACCCGAAACCACACTGTATGTAAATCAGCATTGATCCTGAAGGCACATAAAAACGGCCGCTGTCGTTGAAGTGTCTGGCTCAATCTCTTTCGTCTGTTGTAAATGTATATGGAGGACAGGCGTGCCGCTGACAGCCCCATGTTTTACAGTGCTTGATGAGAATGCGCTCGGCTATTCTGCACATGTCTTGGTAGGACCATGCAGAATAACACTGAGCACATAAAACTATACGATAAAAAATACACAGTAGTAGTAATAATAATGGTAATAATAATAGTAATAATAATAATAATAATGGATTGTATTGACATAGCATCATCACTGTCATGAATCTTTCAAAAGTATTGGTAGGATGACTATATTCCCTGATGCTTAATACTAGACATTTATCAGAATAAAAAAGGCTTCATGCAGTAAACCTTATGCATGGGACATTGATTCATTTGTTGATGTAAAAAAAAACAAAAAAAAAAAAACAACCACAGGAATTTTCTCCCTCAGAACTGGAAAACTTACGTTTAGCCATCAGATTCTATTCACTTTGACAGTGGCAAAGGGAAATAAAACCCTAAATGTGGGACATTGCATTACAGGTATTTAGCTGGTGATTTTGTCCACAATGACAATGACTAAACTGGGGCCAGTCCCTGTCCAGGAGCACTGTGGGGTTAAGGGCCTTGCTCAGGGGCCAAACAGCTGCACTGACCTTACTGTGGCTACAATTGAGGCTTAGCGACCAACCTTCCACATCCCAGTTAAGCACCTGAGCAACTAGGCTACAGGCAGCCCTCAAAGGAAACTAATAAAAAATCCTGTTAAAAAAAGCATTGATAAAAAAGCAATGAATGAGGGACCATAGCTTCACAATGCAGGGGAAATTCAGAGCAATCACCTGCAACCTGATGCAGTGCTGTCATTTTTCACCCGATTGTCCACCCAAGCATCCGCTGCGATGGAGAGGGAAGTTAATGAGGTAATTATACCGGACATGATTCTGTGGCCAGGTTGGGAATTTAGCCAAGTCACTGGGAAAGCCCTGCTTTGGAAATAAGTCCTGTTGTGTTTCTAATGACTGACACTCTTAGTCAGAAACCTTGTTCAGTGTCTCATCTGGAATCAGTCTCCTGCTGTACAGCATCCCCATCCCTGCATTGGAACATTGCATATTGTTTCCAGAATGTTTGGTGTATACCTGAAAACAAAGCTGGAAAAATCTGTCAGCAAAAATTTTACTTCAGCTTGGGGAAACCTCTCAGAACAAGAGCAGTGAAGTGTACTACAGTCTGGAGGTTTCTGAGACCCAGGGCAAAAGCAATAAAAAAAAAGAAAAAAAAAAAAAACAGCAGCCCTGGTGCCGCTGCCTTGCTGTCATTTTACACTGACTTAGGTGGCCATATTTTCTGGTGCCAGGCTGCAAGCAGTCTGACTCGGCCAGGATAAAAGGAAATACCTATTTCATGCAGCTTATGTGAACTGAAGAATGTGGCAGCAGGCCAGAGGAGGCACTCCAGGTGCATGGCACAGTGACTCCCATCTGTGAGCCTCATTCAGTGATCCAGCTTACAGCACACTCACCTGTGTCTTGTTGATGTCCCGACGGCTCGGGAAATAAGTAAGCTTCGGGTGCCTAGAATTGGGGCCATGAGGGAAGAGAGAGTGTGCGAGAGAAGGAGAGTGAGAAAAAGAAAGAGTGAAACTTGCAAATGAGAAAAGCGATTACTGTGTATGACCTGCTCAGTGACTGCTGAACTGGTTGCTCGCGGAACCTGTCTGGATTTTTGGAAATGGATTATGGACTGTGACAAGGAGAAATGGATTGTGGACTTTGTTTGAATTCTTTTTCCACCCTCCCCTCTGTGTGATTTCCCCTAATCAGATTGCTTTTTGTTCTGTTTGCCTTTTTATTGCTGGTGTTTTTATTGCACTTGGCAGCGTTGAAACTCAACACCCTTAGTCTCGCCAAAATACATATACATTATATACAGGGGGTGGAAAACAAAACATTGGAAAAAGGAAATGATAAAGGACTTGTATTTTGAAGTAGCTAAATTGCAATTGAAGCAAAGTCTAAACATATGTGTATTACTGTGGATGTTTCTTTGATAAAATACTTTTAAATATTAAAGACGTCTTAGTCTTTGTTTCACTTTGATGAAACATCCACATTTGTGAGTTTCTAAAGCAGCAGGAGACATCAAATGGATTTCGAAAGAGGTGAAATAGCTGATTGCTAAATTGCAGACGCATCAGTCACCGAGCTGCTGAAATGATGTAAAGCGTCGAGGGGTCTAGTGTCGGAAACCATGACGGCATGCAAACAGGAAAGAACTGCATTGGGAGAGAGCAACAGTGGTTGTAAATCAGGGCTCCTTGACAGTGATTGACAGACACTTTACAGGATGGTTGTTAAAAAAAAACACTTTAAAAGGTTAAAAAATAGTCACAGAGCTGAATAAACATCTCCATCGCCCAGTCTTAACAAAAAAGTGACCAAAACCAATATACAACATTGCATTACATGGGATGGGATTCAGCCAAAATTTGTCCTTATCTTCTACTTACCATTGACTGAGTGCCATGCATTTTCTCTACAAGAACAGTTTTTAAGTCCATTTTAATGATTGCTGAACTTGCCAAACAGTGTCCCTGAAGAGTAAGATTAACAGTTGCATTTAATTGTGAGCCAAAGTTAAGAAGATCTATTGATTGAATCCTAACCCTGGTGCGATTACCATAAAACCTGGACTTTTGAACAGTGGAAGAAAGTAATATGTTCTAACGAATCATCTTTTACTGTTTTTTTCTTTACACCTGTCCAGGTTTATTTACGTTTGGAAAAGTCAAAAGAAGCCTTCTACATGATATGTGTGAAAACAGAGCATGGTTGTGGGTTTGGGCAGGGGGGGTTGGGGGGGGGTGTTGTAGGGAGACGTGTTTACCCACTGACAGCTCAACCCTATTAACTGAGGAGCTACATTGATTCACCCCCCCCCCCCCCCCCCCCCAGCCTGGCCTGTCCTCCCCAGCCCACTGATGTATGGAAACTCTTTTTTTTTCTTTTTGGGGGGGGGGGGGTAGTACCAGATCAGCATTTCCCTGTATCATAACAAACAGCACTCCATCTGATAGTCAATCCATGCCCTTCCAAATAAACATCACATTAAATGCTGCCGAAGCCTTCCCTTCTCTGCCTTGTTCTCAGAGCCAGGAGATTCCCCCAGAGCTCAGAGACCACTCACTGCTGACTGCTGACTAATTATACTGCATATCTAACTGATACTACCTTAGGGGTCAGTGAAAAGTATCTTCATGGATTTTTTTCTTCCTAAACATGGTGAACCGTGACATCATCAATCCTTATCATGACCAACCTGTAACTTGATCAACCCCTAGCATGACCAACCCTTTACATTGTCAATCCTTAACATGATCAACCCCTAATATGAAGAACCCTTAACATGATCAACCCCTAACATGAAGAACCCTTAACATGATCAACCCCTAACATGAAGAACCCTTAACATGATCAACCCCTAACATGAAGAACCCTTAGCATGAACAACCCTTAACGTGGTAAACCATTGATGTTTTGGTCAGGTTTCATACTCTTGATTATAAATACTGAGCTTTGGATTTGCAAATTGGTCCTGGTAACAGAAAATGTGTGAGACTGTAGTATGAAGGACTAAGACTGTAGGTCAGAGCTCTGCTACCAAGATAGTGTGGTGTAGCTGATATTAAAATGCTGATCCACATGCTAGAGAACGTTCAGGTAATTGTAACTTGATATTGTGTGTTTACCATATTAATTACATGTTACAAGTTGAGCGTCCCTAATCCGAAAGTCAGAAATCTGAAATACTCCAAAATCCCAAACTTTTTGAGTGCTGACATGACGCCACTAGTGGAAAATTCCACACCTGACCTATGCGACTTTACGACCATCCATACATATGACTGGCCATACATATGACCATCCATACATATGACTGGCCTTACATATGACCATCCATACATATGACTGGCCATACATATGACCATCCATACATATGACTGGCCTTACATATGACCATCCATACATATGACTGGCCATACATATGACCATCCATACATATGACTGGCCTTACATATGACCATCCATACATATGACTGGCCTTACATATGACCATCCATACATATGACTGGCCATACATATGACCATCCATACATATGACTGGCCATACATATGACTGGCCTTAAATATGACCATCCATACATATGACTGGCCTTACATATGACTGGCCATACATATGACCATCCATACATATGACTGGCCTTACATATGACTGGCCATACATATGACTGGCCTTACATATGACTGGCCATACATATGACTGGCCTTACATATGACTGGCCTTACATATGACTGGCCATACATATGACTGGCCATACATATGACCATCCATACATATGACTGGCCATACATATGACCATCCATACATATGACCATCCATACATATGACTGGCCTTACATATGACTGGCCATACATATGACCATCCATACATATGACTGGCCATACATATGACCATCCATACATATGACTGGCCATACATATGACTGGCCTTAAATATGACCATCCATACATATGACTGGCCTTACATATGACTGGCCATACATATGACCATCCATACATATGACTGGCCTTACATATGACTGGTCATACATATGACTGGCCTTACATATGACTGGCCATACATATGACTGGCCATACATATGACTGGCCTTACATATGACTGGCCATACATATGACTGGCCATACATATGACTGGCCATACATATGACCATCCATACATATGACTGGCCATACATATGACCATCCATACATATGACTGGCCTTACATATGACCATCCATACATATGACTGGCCTTACATATGACTGGCCATACATATGACCATCCATACATATGACCATCCATACATATGACTGGCCATACATATGACTGGCCTTACATATGACTGGCCATACATATGACCATCCATACATATGACTGGCCATACATATGACTGGCCATACATATGACCATCCATACATATGACTGGCCTTACATATGACTGGCCATACATATGACCATCCATACATATGACTGGCCATACATATGACCATCCATACATATGACTGGCCTTACATATGACTGGCCTTACATATGACTGGCCATACATATGACTGGCCTTACATATGACTGGCCATACATATGACCATCCATACATATGACTGGCCTTACATATGACCATCCATACATATGACTGACCATACATGCCCAGCATTGTGTACATCTTATACATGCTACATGTGTTCTTCTACATGTAACACATGTCTGATTTTCATCCATTTCGAGATACAAGCAGTCGACCAGAACGGAACTCGTACATATGTCGGGGAATGGCTGTATATGCAAATATTCCAAAATCCAGAAAAACCCTTAATCCGAAACACTTCTGGTCCCAGGCATTTCGGATAAGGGATACTCAAACTGTATTATCATTCTATACATATCTTATAGAGTGTAGTCACAAAAGGGTAGCAGTGTAGTATAAAGGTTTCTTGGGTGGACGAGTAAATCAGTTGTTGCAGGTTCAATTCCCAAATGGGGCATAGCTGCTGTGCGCTTGGTACATCTCTGGAGTTGCCTTCTCAGCACATATTTAGCTATAGAAATGTATAATGTGTTGAAATGTTAGGCGTGTAAGTCTCCCAAATGCATACAACAATCTGGCATAACATCTGGAGAAAACACATCAACAGATTTTTTTCCCCCTACTCTTTGCCAATTTTGGAACTGCACCCTCAAACCTATCCCGGTGTCTCTTACAATTAAAAGGCTTTCAGCTTTGCCAGCGCTGACACCCTCATTTTACTCACTCCTTTTTTTTCAAACTATTCATGAAAAGAGAGAGCAAGCTTTCATCTTCCAAAAAGGAGCATTTACTGGACATTAAATAGCATGAGAGGTTTCGTCTCATTTATCTCCATCTCACGGGTCAGGCACTGAGCCTCGTCTAATTCAAAGAAGACCGATGTTAAAACACTGCGTTGCTGCTAAGTGCTGACAGCAACCATCTTGTGTTGTTCCCTGGCTTTTTGGTTGTTACTTTGTTGGCAATTTTTCATCATTTGGTGATTTTCCTCCCCACTTTTCTCACTTAAAAACAAGACCTTGAAAATAAAGTCCACCAGTGCTACTGTTCCATGCAGAGAAGATTGACTCAAAATGGAGAGTAATAAGCTTGAGTCATAAAGGAGTCCTTGCAGCTATTTTGAGTCAGAGCTGTAGCCTCCTCTAAAACGTTAGGTCAAAGCAGCTCATTTTTGCGATGAGGCAAAGGAACCGTGTACATCACAACAGCAAGACGAGCAGAACAGCAGTTTAAGGTCGATGAAGAGCAGAGAGGAGAGATATCAGAAGAGGAGAGATTCAGAAAGGATGTTTATTTTCAGTATGAATTTATATGATAGTCGTTATGTTAGGATGACGATCGTTGTTTGTAGTAATAGTTATTATTGGTACAGTTATTATTGGTGATTTCCAGACTCACAAAATTATGCTTTATGTAGAAAATAATGAGTGCTTGCATTTAATTGTGAAAGTTAACAAGAAGACAAATGCAATTATTTGAATTCACTGGAGCAATCAGCTTATTAGCGACTTTGATTGCAGCCATCTCACCCGTTCACACATCCAGTAAAACAGTGTTCTCCTGCAAGTTCAAAAACCCTAAATAAAACCATGAGATTCCCACATTTTACACACATTTTGTGTCTGAGCCAGCCCATCATGATGATTGAGCTTTCAACAGCTTTTTACAAAAAATAAACAAAAAGTAAGTGAACGGGGGAAATCAGAAATGTAAAATGGTTAAAAGCAGATCACTGGTGCGTGAAAGGTACGTGCTCAGTGCGAGCGAAGGCGTCAGGTTAGAGTAAGTTTGCCCTCTGCTGGAGGAAGACCAGTAAGAGTACTCAGTGGAGAGCTCTCTGTTTGTCTTGAGGCAAGCAGATGCATGGGTCAATACAGCCTCATCTCCACTGACAAATCGTTTTTAATGAAAATTATTTCATTAAAAAATGAAAGAAAAATATATGCAGACCATAGCCACAGTCAGCCCATTAAGGCTCAACACTGCACATGCAGTTTGAATTGTGCAACTGAGACTGCAAAAGTACCTCAGTACTTAAACACACGCACACACACACACACACACACACACACTCACACAGCCACATACTCAGGCATGTATGCACGCACATACACACATACGCTCAAGTGTGTACGCACACACTCAAGCACGTATGCACACACACACACACACACACACACAGTCATGGACATAAAAGCACACATTAGCACTGAAACATATTACCAATAAACTGTCCGATGTAACTATCTCAAATCCTACCGGTCACACAGTCGAACACTAGCTCTGGGAAGCATTAAGAGTCAGTCAGCAAGCAGTTGTAAATGTTGTATAAAGGTTTAATTTAAAAAAAATATCAGGATTTCATTCAATTGAATTTCACTTTCCCCATATTTAGCCAGCTAACTCCTTAAGCATGCTTTAGGAAACATAATTGTCTGTTTTCTGGATATAGATTTAGAGTTATAGCTACAGGTGATGCAGCCACCTGTTACTGCATGCAACTGGTGCAAGCGGCATATTGCTTTAACCTGCCCCTCACTATCGTGCTGTACCAAACTGCACGTGTAGAGCCACTTAAAATGTAACATTTAAGATAGCAATTTCCCTAAATATGCAGGGTCAACATGTACAGTTGCACTAATGTAAAGCAGAGGAAAAGACTAGTGGACCCAGACATTACTGTGCTTATCGGATTTCTGCCAGAAACAATAAAAGTGATAATCAATAAACGTCTGTACTGCAATAAATAATATATAAATACATAAATAAATAAATGTGGCAGAACTTATATACATTAAATATATACAAAAAGTATTTTATAGATGAGGCATGAGTTGATGGAAACTGCATTGCATTTCAGATTATTAAAAAAACAAATATGATAAATTACTTATTCATAAAGATATAATTAGGCTCTTAACAGCAATAATGTTCTTAATTACAAAGTTTAAATGCAGAGTAATCGCATTTATCAGCAATGGTTTGCTAATTAAAATCGCACCTGGTGGAATCTGTGGAGAAAGCCCCGTCTTCGGCAACACAAACTTTATGCATTAATCTGCATCCTCTCTGCACCGCACTGTATGTTTTGTTTTTGCAGACCACGACTGCGTGACTCAGCACTGTTAGTCATTTTTTGGTGGGAGCTGAAACCATGGTAGGGGGCGGGGTGTTTGGGGAGGGGGTGGGTTGGGGTAGGGGGGTAGGGGGGGAGTGGGGGCGCAGACACACTGTGGCTCAGTGGTTAGCAAGAAGGACCCAGGTTCCATTGCCATCAAGGATGTCTGTTTCTGTGTGTGGAGCTTGCATGTTCTCACCCCGTGTCCATTTTAGTTTTCTCTGGGTTCTCTGGCTTCCTTCCTCCAGTTAAAAGACTGTAAAGTTCTATGCCAGTCACTGTTCAGAATGATGATGCCTCTGTCTTTGCAATTTCATACTCAGACACATATTTCATTGGCTACTTGAGGAACCAATCACAGGGGGTTTCACTTTTGAGCTCACAAGGAAGCAGGAAAAGAAACAGCATGACCAAACAGGCAGATTGCACACTATGACGTAAGGTCTTGTGTATACTGTACGATATAATGTCATTATTCTTTTCATTAAGTTACTGAGAAAATGAGGGGACATTACATTACCAGCTAGTCCCACGAACTCTTACAGCTGAAGGGAATTTCTTCAAGTACATTTAGGAACTGAGTTTGGCTGGAATCGGCCTTTAACATCCAAGACTTTGCCCAAACTCCACTCCGAAGCCAACGTTGCACCGCCAAAACCTCACATGCCACATCATTTAATGCCATCATTTGATAACAAGGGCCCTGAAAGAGTCTAAGGTCTATTTTGATTGGATTTCGCGTGCCCTAAAAGGGACTAAGTGCTTTTGATTGGATCAAGGCCAAATGCACGGATCAAACCCCTCCGCAATGCCACCACTCTGCAGCCATGACCCCAAACCTCACAGCTCCATAAAAGAGTGCGGACACGCCCAGGTGCCACAATATCAAATCAAACCTGGCTCCTCCAGAGCAGTAGACAGGAAGTGATTGATGGGGGGAGCTTCCAGTAGGAGTCGTCTCACCGCACTGCCTCTCCTTCTCTTCCCCAGGGTGTGTGTCCACTGTGCTCCTCAGATAAGATCGTAAACTGCTCACGTTCCCTTAAAATTAAACGAAACTCTGCTGGGGCATTTGGCTTCACCAGCCCTGATGAGCTTCCACTGAGATGCAGTGTTTGACACACCTTCATCTATGTAAGCTTCATATGCAGTGTGGTTTTTATTGGCACAAGAGTCGTTGGTCTATGACCCACGGCGGACCTTGAGGCTGCCTCCGTGCTCCTCTCTAATATAAACCGTGATGTATGGCTTATTGTGAAGGGATCACGTTCTTGTGCATGAACATGGATGACCAGCCGTTCTACTTTATGATCAAAGCGCCGTGGGATGTTTTTTTTTTTTCTTCAGGTTTTTATTGACAGGGAGCTGGATTGCTTTAATCAAGGGATCTATAAATCAGTCATGCACACACACACACACACAGGCACACATACACACACACAGGCACACATACACACACGTGCACACACACGCACACACACATGCACACGCACAGACACACGCACACACGCACACACACACACACACATTGACATGCTCAGACATGCACTCACTATCCATACATTCACACAAGGTCACAGAGGTACTAACCATCACTACGGTTCTTTATATTTGAAGATCATGAAAAAATTTAACTATGTAGGTGGTGGATCACCTTTGTTCTCATTCCACCTTTGAACATATATGTATTTTTAGTTTTTAATTTGTACAGTTATTCATTACACATGCACATGAAAAGCAACTTTAAATGAAAACAACAGACATAGGGCCAGATTTATCAAGGCCTTTTGATAACATTTTATTGGACATTCCATTTCAGTGACATGGTTTGTGATTGGAGCAAACAAACTACCTCAACCAATCAGATGCTCGCATAATATTTTTGCACCAGCAACACAGTTTTGGCCATAATGAATGCGATAGTAAATCAGGCCCAAAGTATTGTGCTTATTTGTAGAAGAGGGCAGGTTTAATATCAGTAATGCAAACACAGCAATAGTACCTACAGTGTAAATACAAAGGGCCAGGACGCTCTGGGGCTAAATCACCAGTGCTAACAATGCTGATGGGTGATTTGCTGGACTGTAGTCAAATCTCAATAGGATCTACCATCAGGGCTGGCAGGAGCTTACACTATTAACATCAGTGCAATAATAAAATTGTTTATGGCACTCACCTTTCACATTGTCATTAAAGACCCAGGGACTGGGAGCTGGGGGGAAATGGCAGAGACTGTAGACCCACTCTGTGTTATGAAAATGATTGTGAATCTTCTGTCCTTTGTGCTGTTCTCATTTACTTTACACACAGCCTGTGGTCATTTCATTCCTTCCAAGGACGATGATGTTGTTTTGCCATTAAAGCTCTGACTTCATCAGTCATTCATTATTGAGTATTAGGGAGCCCAATCTGCAAAATGCAAACAAAATAGGTGTCATTCACCTTTGATAGTGGTGGGTAAATGAAATAGTTTTTAATCAAAAATGTGCTATGAGCACTGGCTGAACACCTGCTTTGTAATTCAATTGAAGCATACTTGTGCACATTTGTGTGCATGAGTGTTTGCTTGCTTTGAACATGGCGAGTGTGTGTGTGTGTGCACCCGCTTTGAACATGATGTGTGTGTGTGTGTGTTTGCAGCTGTGCAGGTCAGTAGATGAGTCACTTTGATCTTCCTCTCCTTCTTGTTTGTTGGTTTAACGCACAAAAGAGGACACGTCAGTCACGCCTTGCAGCAGATCATCGCCGCTCTCGACATTTTAAAGACAGAACGATATTTCACACGAGCCACTAGGAAAGGGATGGCTGAGAGTCGCCATCGCAGGCCGGCACTGGCACCTCTCAGCTGGCACATGGTGGAAGTGGCACTTAGTGATTATGAGATTCTTCCTGGCTGTACAAAACACATTTGTCTATCTTCTGGTTTTTCTGGTCAACTTGTCAACTTTCAATAAAATGGAGTGGTTTCATCAGCATGGGAATCTTCATATGGACACGACCCAAACAAAGAAACTGTCTTTGGAGTCCAAACCTTGGTCGATATAAAACATCATTGCTGGGAAGAAATCAATTGCACTTAGTCTCTTTAATTTATTTCAAGCAAAACTGACGCTAGTCTTTTCAAGAGCAAATGCTGTTTTACTTAAGAATGTGAAGAACACATTGTAAAGGGCCTGTTTGATTATCTCAAATGAAATATGAAATTTGATTGGACGCTACTCTAAGAACTGCATGTCCTAATGTATAGTCTGTTTTGATTGAATTGAATTACCCATAGAGAGACGAAGTGCATTTTGACGGGGTTGCAGCCATGGAGTTTTGTATTGACAATGTAATACTGAGGTCCCTTTAATGTGTCACTCACTGTTGATCATTTTTAAACTAAATGGCAGTCTGTAGAGTATTGGATATTTCTGGGGACTATCCATTAGGGGAAGTGTGTGCTGCCACTTTCATTTATTTTCTGAAGAAATCCATTATATTACAATATGTCTGAAGGATGGCATCTCTGTAGCTGTGCAGGCCACCTTGGAAACACAGTTTGTGTTGCCATAGTGTCTATATCTGCCAACCGATCAAAAAATACATTTTACACATGCATTTAAGAGTTTTTTTTTCAAATGATTACACACTAACACAGGGATCTGAGAGACAACTACCAAAACCATAAACCTTAACTTAAACCACATCTCTACACCAGTCCTGCAAAATCCAGACATGGCAGACTCAATTTTGGTATGCTTCTACAGTTACATCACTGAAGTTAGATTTTTCAAAGTAGTGGTGTCCATGTGAAAAGAAAAGTGAATATATTACTAGGGATACGTCAAAAGTAGAGAACTGTGTGTTGTGAGTTATTCCAGAATTGTGAACTGAGATTATGTGTATCCTGGTCAGGTGAAGAGACCTGCTTCACTTCTGGAACAAAACACACTGATTTGGAAATCAAATACTTTGGAGATATACTTATAAACAGCAATAAATACTGAAAATGAGGCCTGCATGCACCTGTTGTTCACCTCCCTGTGGACATTATTTAATAACCGTCTCTATTCCCTTAATATTCCCTTTTACTTGAGAACCAGAGATAAGCAGAATCTTTTGTGTTATGAGAAACCTTAAGATTACCACTGGTGCACATTACTGTAATTAAGCAGATCCTCTTATCCAGGCCAGCTTACCGTTATGGAGAATATCCACCTGATTAATACGAGCAGCGGTGCCAGTCCTGGCTAACGGTATTCTCAGACCACTGAGCATTAATGTAACAACAGCAGAGCGAGAATGCAAGCTAACTATGCCAACCAGAACTATAATGGATCCTGACTGCAAACAATGAATAACTATAATTTACCATAACAAAAACCATAAGGTGCCATAACCTTTATCTGTACCAAGAGGCGGTCTGACCAGATGAGTCTTCAGTGAACAATTGGAAGATTGGCCATCAGCAGAGGTCGACACAGCTAGCAGCTAGCAGGTAGCGCTCTCATCAACGCAATGGCCAAAGTTTCCATGGTTACAATGGGGGGCAATCCGGCCTTTCGACTGAAAGTCAGAGTTATAATAAGGCTCAGATCCTCCCCAGACCATACCCAACCCCGCCCCCCAACTTCCCCCGGAGCACGGGGGGTTGGAGACCACCCCACACTGCTGTAGCCGAGGCTCTGTGTCTCGCGTGTCACAGCTTGAACCAGAGCACGGGTCGATGTCCCAGGGCTAGCGGCGCTACCAAAACCCGCCAGCAGAAGTGAGTCAGTTCCCCAGCAGGAGCCTATGCTCAGATCAGCTCCACTAACAATCCGCCGCAAATCACAGCAAACCGAATTACGGAGCAAACCAGGAACTCAAATTGGGAACATTGGGGCAATGGAGCTGAAGCGCAAACTCGATTGCTAAAAGGCCGTGTGCGCAGACAGACTGCCTCAAATGCACAAAGGCTTATCAAAGCTGTCATTTCTAAGACTCTTGAAGGGCACAAGAATCAGATCAGTGCAGTCAGGTTCTAACGTGACCTTGGACAGATATTTCACCTGGACAGTGCAGTTCATCACTTCGATCAAGAAAAAGGGTGACAAATTAAACACACAATAACATATGTTACCTAAACAAACAAAAACCAAAACTGAAAAGACAAAAGCAGGTTCATTTGCATTTCAACCAAAGGAATGTGTTGGATTTGAGTGATCACAAGTGCCAGTATAATTCATCTACATCCGTAATACTCAAGTCACCCCTGTTAATTTGAGTTTGGTTACAGACCCCTGATTAACCTGCTAAAACATGCAATGGGCAGTATAAGAACTCTGACACTGACCCCTGATTAACCTGCTAAAACATGCAATGGGCAGCATAAGAACTCTGACACTGAGGGACAGCTGGAAAGCTCATGATTTAAAGATGCAGTCGATTGGCTCGAGAGAGCGATGAGACCAAAGAACTAGCTGGTTTAGCCACCTTTTATTCCCTAGCAAAGCTGGGCCAGTTACCGCCTCACCAATGCGGACTGCTGACTCTCATGAGCACCTTGTTCAGTTGAGTTTATTGAGGGGAAAAGATGAAAAAATTGGGGCTCTGACATCAGTCAAACCGATGCCTTGTTAACATGATTCTGCCGTAGCAGTGAGGATAATCAATTCCCCTGATATAAAAGCACAAAAATTTTAGATAAAGTGATTTTTTGTTTCTGGTTCTGTTTGTTGCGATCCATCAAATGAATGTGACAACAAATTCACCCTCAGCAATGGCACTCCTCGGCCAGTGACGCTGTGGAGCTCTTTCATGTCTGTAAATGTTGTTGACGCACACGATTGAGGTAAGCATTCTGACTAACACAGTGTAGGAAAACAAAGAAAGCAGCAAATTGCTGAGACTTCAGAGAAGGTCAGACATTGTTGCTTCTTATCACTCGATGTAGCCCCAAGGTCTCCTGCACAAATAGGAACACTGAAGTCAACTTGTGAACAGAATGAGTGTTCATAGGCCATTTAAAATGTCTGCATGATGCACCAAGAGAGCAGTTTAGTGTTGCAGAAGAGCTACAGACTGGAAAGCCCTCAGCCAGAGACACTATTTGTGACTCATTCCAGCAGTCTAAATGCTCTCCCCGGCAGCACTTCCATCAGAATATGAAGCTGTGCAAAATTAAATGTACGATATTGTTTTGTGAAAAAAAAGGACCCAAGAGGAAGCAGAAACATCATTTCTAAAATCACTTGCTCATTAAGTCATTGATTTCTAATGAAGGCCAACTTTTTGCATGGTTTACTTTGCAGGATTAAGTATTTCACCAAAAATGGACCAGAATGTATTGCATTAACATTTTATTATTATTGTTGTTGCCTGAAGTGGAATGAGGTTGGAATGTGTCATTTAAAATGAATGCATGTGTAAGCTGGCTCAGTCTGTTCCGTGTTTGTGTGTTTTCCAAGTTCTCTTTCTTACAGTTGCTCAATTTTTCATCGCCCCAAAAATCAATTAACCCACTATTGAGCTTTTTTCCTCTCCTTTGTTTTTTGTTCATTAGGTTGTTGGCCACAATTACATTCTTCCCATATTCAGTACAATGGTTTGCTTAATGAATACTTGGCAACTTTCTTTTTCAGTTTCACGAATAAAAATTGGAGAGCTCCATTGCCATAAAAACACTATATAGTCTTTCTTTCCTGCCATACATACTTGAGACTTGCGTGCAAACTGACCCCGGGGCCCATTTAATTAAACCAATCTGAAGCATGCCTATATGAAAATGACTCTTATTATGCAAGGTTATAGTTCAAGGCAATTTCAGGAAGGGGTGTAGTGGTATGCATATTCAGACCTTGCTGCACAGGGAGCTTATTTCGATCCACACTGTAAACCCCATTATTTTCCACTGCGGTGAAATTATATTAAAAACAACACACATATACACACGTTGAATTATATGCTACCGGAATCTAAGTATAAGACTTTCTGTTTATTTCTTTAATAAGCTACTGAGATACATATCGAACTGCGGGTTTGGTGAACTTTTATACTGCCAGGTTTAATAGTTTTCCATTCTGAATTGTGCTTAAGAGAAAAACTGCTAAATCTGCATGTGAGAAAAGCACAGATTTGAGGAACTTGGCTCTTCTGGGCAGCTGTAGGGAATGTGTGGTTAACTCTGCATGTTTGCATGGGCTACAAAACACTGGGGCCAATTTGTAAGATGGCGAAATAGGAAATCGACTTGTTTGTAGCAAATGAAATAACGTTCATACTGTTTGTTAGTCGGGGCAACAGTGGTTGAACCGTTTTGTTTAAAAAAGGAAGTATTTTTAGACTGGCGTACGCACGTACGCTTGTGTGCTTGTGGATGTACTGGAGTGAACTTTCTTCACACCAGTATCACTGTTCTTCTTCCCTTGCTGGCACCGAGCCAGGTACGGAGGCCGCTACTGTGACAACGCTGGCCCGGGGCAATCTCTGATACTCCGCCAACCGTTTCCTTTCACTTTGAAAAGTAGACAGTGCAACTGAGGAACTGTGTGGCCATGCCGCCGGGGAGAGAAAGAGAGAGAAAGAACAAGAGAGAGAACAAGAGAGAAAGAGAGAGAGAGAGAAAAAGAGAGAGAGACATTACATTACATTACATTACTGTCATTTAGCTGACGCTTTTATCCAAAGCGGCTTACAGTTGATTAGACTAACCAAGGGCCAATCTCCCCTGGGAGCAATGTGGGGTTAAGGGCCTTGCTCAAGGGCCCAACAGCAGTGGTGTTCTTGCTGTGGCTGGACTGGGACTTGAACCACCAACCTCAGGGGTCCCAGTCATGTACCTTAGCCACTAGGCTATAGGCTGCCCCACCTCTGTGAAAGCACTTGTCTAAAAGACACACCAAGAGGGTTTGAAACACAAGACAACAACTCCCTGCACGCATTTATAACTGTGATTTAAGTAACATTTTGTTGAAAATTACCAGGAACTTTTCAAGCAGAAAAGTATATATCTATATGTGCAGCAATAAGGTTGGAAAAAGGGGGTGAGGGACTAAATTGCAATTGAAAAGTACACAGAGGTATGTGCGTCTGCATTCAATGGGAATTAAAATAAGGATCAGCAGCAAACATTTTCTGTGGTGTACTTGGAGCCATTGAATGAAACTCGTCTCATGTTGACTAACAGCATAGGACGCAGTATTGAAGTTCCACAAGCATAGAGGTCATGTTCAAAAAATGGTATTTTAAGCATGAAATGCATAAAATTTACTGTGTGTGTGTACCTGCCAGCAAAATGAGATATCATTGAACCACGGAGCACATAACAGTGGTGACTACCTCACCTTCCAGATCTAAAACTTCAAAAGTGAACTGTATTTCCTAAACTACAATACATTCCCAATGTCACTAGCCATTTGAACACAATAGCTACGCCACACATGTACCATGTGCAAGAATGTATGTCACAGCACTTGGGAAGTCATTTTAGGAGGTCAGGAAGCTAGACTTTCACAGCCAAAATACTCCAGATTTTTCAAATGACCGGCCATAATACATAGCTGAAAAATTGTCAGGATGAGTCAAGTGGGCTTGAAACGGTCGCCTGGATTTTTATCCCCTCTTATTTGAAGCCGATGATCCTCCAGCGCTGAAGTACAGTACTGTTCAAAGCTCTGTGGATTTCATGAATGTGTGCAGTGAAACTACAGAGGCGCCATGGCTAACCATCATTTAATGTACAGACATTATTAATTGTGACCTTTCATCACTTTATTTGAGGTACATCATTATTAAGTCTTATGAAGCAAATGTAATGCTACCATTATGTCTAATAATGTGCGAAATAGCCCTTCATAAATATTCTTAATGGCTTATAATGACAACAGGCAACACCTAACGAACAGTTATAAGCTGTTATAAACATAAATAATGCTCGATTAATGGTCAAAGGTGATTAAAGAATTATAATAATTAGGCCTAGTTATTTAGAATGAGAGTACCCAGTACTGTGTATGAATGCACTTCAGGTGTTTTAAGAAAGGCAGACCCGACCAATGTTTCACCCATTAATGAGCACTAATGAGCTAGCTTCCTTACGCATTACCAAGCAGACGTTTTACAGCAGGTTTTCTTTTTGTATTTTTTTTCTTTTTTTTGCTTTGTTGTTTTTTAAATCACCTCCTGCAGTCAGTAGCAGCAATGATGGTTCCCCATGAACGCCCCAGGTACTGGAATCATTCCAAATCAGGTGACACCTTGTTCTCTTGCCCGCTTCACTTGGCACTCTCTCCCCCTCCTGCTTCCTCCAATCCTGCCCCCCACCTCTGTTTTTTGAGAGCAAAGCGGTAAAACGGTGGCCCCTGGGAGAGGGAGAGCTATGGCCCCTGCAGGTGGATGGGGGGGGGGCTTCCTTCAGCGCCTCTCTTTCTCTCTCTCTCTCTCTCTCCTCTCATCCTCCTTTCAGTTCCACCGTGCCAGGTGGGTGGGTGGGGGGCTTCCTTCAGTGCCTCTCTTTCTCTCTCTCTCTCTCTCTCTCTCCTCATCCTCCTTTCAGTTCCACCGTGCCAGGTGGGTGGGTGGGGGGGGGGGGGGGGGCTTTCCTGTGGAACGAGAGAGGGCTCCTGTCCCGCAAGCCCACCCACGGTCCTGAAACCAGGTGAGCCCCATTCCTCTGATTCTGGGGTGCATTACCAGCGTATGCTGCTGGTCCGGAAGATCTGCTTAATAAATTCTGTCTTGGAATTGGATTTTTCTTCTGTCACAGCAACTTTAAATCTATGCACTTGTTTAGTTTTTTTTTTAATGGCAATGTAGTGGAAATGTGGGCTATTTGTCTTTTCTATTTATTTCTCCAACATCCTTCCAACCAGTGTTAATGTCTAAAATGAGATTAGTGGCACATCCAGTCATTGTTATCACTAGGGTTCATTGGACATGCACACACACACACACACAAACACACACACACACGCACATACACAAACGCAAATACTTGCACACACAGAACAACACACACACACAACAAAATCTACCAGTTTAAGGATTTATGTACGCTTGTAAAGCTTTTAACTTTTAAAGCTTTTAAGATGTACAGCTATGCATTCACATACCATGCTAGTTAGCAAGAGCCAATATAAAAGCCATTGCTGTGGCCAATGTCAGGTATTCAGATGTCAGATATGGAGCTGTGTGATAACAGTGATTCCTGCTGATAAATATCCAAGCATGGAGCTGGTGAGAGTGGACCTAATCAAAAAGCCCCTGTCATTCCTTAGTGGTGTTAAGTTATGGATGTCAGTAAAGCATACTGTACCAAACGCATCATGGAGCATTTGCTGGAATGAACAAAGCACAATTTATTATGGATTGGGGCGTGAGCAAGGATCTTTCATCACTGCTGGGCTAACCACATTCACCCAACATCTCCCTCCAGGTTTCAAGGAGAAGTGCTTGTTGCTTTTCATATCAGGTAGACAGTCTTTTATTTTGGCTGAATGAGGCTGATTGCACACCATCTCGTACTGGTATTTGTGTACTGTTTTAAGATCATGGCATGGACTTGGAGGGCCAGTTTAAATTGAGTGCACTTAGTTCAGGGCATGTGCAATGTAATCAGAATGGACATTCCATTATGACATACTTTACCTTTGAGTATACACTTGTAAAGTATGTCATAATGGACATTCTATTATGACATACTTTACCTTTGAGTATACATTTGTAAAGTATGTCATAATGGACATTCTATTATGACATACTTTACCTTTGAGTATACACTTGTAATCGGAGACAAGAACACACGCCCCTTGGAATGGGTTATTTTTTTTTATTTTAAATTAGAGCAGTATATTCCCCTGAATGACACTAAATGAATTTTGATGGAATTGCATATGCCTTTGAAGAGACAAAGTGCATTTGATTAAATGTAACCCCTTGAACTTGAAAGTGGTAGCTCCCTTCCCTCCATTATTGAAGGGAACATTAGGGCGGTAGAAGTTCACTTTCATTGACTTGAATGTGATTGGATATTAGCTGAAGGGATTGCAGAGAGTGCCTTTTCTTGAGTGATAATAACCAATCTCTGAGAAATATATGTGTGTACAGTATGATATGTAATCATCATGTCCAAGGAAAGCATCAAATGACCCATATGTTTTCCATCTGTTCATACAGCATTACTTGCCATTGCAAGCAGTTGTATAGATGCCAGAAGTTGTCATTATTTGTTTTTATGTTGAAATATGTGTAGTACAATTTCTGTCATAAAAAATGTTCTTTATTGTATTTAGTCAAACTTTTTGCTCCATTGTCTGCATTAATGGACTCATAATGTATTTATGGAAACCTCTGACAATGGTTAAGCTCTCTGCTTAACGACCGAAATGTGCCCAAGTTCTATTGTGTCCATCTGTCCCATTGTGTTTCTGTCTGTCCAATGTCTAGATAGAAGAATATCCTAAAAAGATTATATATCACCACCTCCTTTATTGCAGCAGGAGGCCAGCTGTACATTTTGTGTAACTGTGAAACTGTACCGGTGGATTCATGGTTTTCTTAGTGTGGACGAAATCATGTATCATGGTTAGTTTCACTAACTTGTCCTCAATGTGAGGGTTGAAAGTTGACGTTTTCTTGCACGTTCTAATGACAATTCTGTGATTGGGTAAGAAACGGATGGCGTCATGATGACCGTGGTCGTCATCATTTATATACGTTGGTATGGAATCAGGTGATGATTCTTCAACTTGAGTCCACTATGTTTTGTGGATTTTAACGCTGAGAATGAACCTTTTATTGACGGAAAGGGTAATGTTAAGGGAATGAGGAGGACATTGTTGAGACAGAGTTAACGAAGGACCAACAGTTCATAATGTGAAGAAAGACGTGGAGCTACGTATATCTATGAATTCTCTTGATATGAATAAAAACACTGACGTATGCTGATATGACAAGGTGTACATATCACAAAGGTGTTACTCAAGGAGAACAAAATAACTCACCTTCCAAATTATAAAAATTAAGAGAGTCACTTGGAGGATATTGTGGAAAAACAGAACAATGTAGTCTTTTGCAATATTTCCCACTGGCCAGTGATCATGTGAGTAATTTCTACGTTACCGTATAACCGTATACTGACGTCTTTGGTGAACAGATTGTCCGACATGCCTATCGAAACAGCAGTCTGTTGAAATAATGGCCACGTAACCAAAAATAAACCAGTGTTCAATTTGCATTTTTATTGGCGTATGGTGAATGACGTCATCTGGTAATAACTTTAATATCAGGTCTTGAAACAGTTTTATGTCCCAGTAGACTGAAGATTAAAATTTTGTCTAAACATCACCCTAAGGGTATACTGAGACCTGATTAGAAGGAAGTCATCAAACAACGCTTGGTTTGGTTTGAAAGTCACTTGCAAGGGTCTTGAAATTAATCAAATTGATTGAAGTCGTATTGTAACCATTTATATTAATCACGTTTTTGCAACATCCGGATACGGACGTTGAGACATCTCTTATTGCTCAGACGACACCAAAATACAACTAAAAAACCATAATCCAAAGTCAATGGACCATCAGCTTCCTGCTGAGCCCCTCGCGATGCTAGTTAAACGGACCCGGTCGTCTCATTTAAATCGCGGGGCAAAGAAATTTGTGGATAAGGACATCATGTAGCGCCTCATTTGGCGAGACAAATTGTGTTATTCCATGAAAGTATGATACTTCTTTCTGCTGGTGTCCCGGCCGCTTATTTACGCGAGGCACGCGTGGCTAGCACTTAAAGTACTCTGAAAATGCAAATTGTGTATAGTTGGATTCACCGCTGTCATATAATCAGTTATTTGTTTACAAAAATAGGGACACGACGTACGTAAATCATGCTGGAACCTTTTCTGCGTTTAATAATTTTGGTGAATCTGATTGATAGCTTAACGCAATCAATGTACCTTACTATAACAAATAAAAAGATAGATTCACAATCAATTAAACATGTAAGCTACACAAAAACATACATGTTCCTTCTACCTGAAACCGCATCTCTTGCAGGTCTTGTTGGTCTGCTGGCTGTTGCTTCAGAATTCACACACGTATGTTCCGTAACAAAATAAACGTATTGTACATTCAGAAACGTGTTCTGGTTGCGACTGTCTAATCATGTAGAATAATAAACCATTTGGTCCTGGAATCCCTCACTATCCCAGTTCAATAACAGTTCAACCCAATCCGGTTAAAACAATATACCGGAACATTGGGTGGGATATATAAACATGTAAAGTCTGTCACATTTTGCACCTAGAAATGTCAATATTTTCATTTAAAAACCAAGTTTCCTCCATATTTGATGCCTTTTCGAGCCGCGCAGGAGGACAAGAGATGTCCAGCGTGTGCTGTCATCTATGAGAAGGATATAGTGACCATACAAAGCGCAGGCGAAATCATATGTCGGTGCAGGCAAACCTGTTCGCTAAACTATCTAGACAGATTTAGGAACAGGCGGAAAACTGAGAGGAGACGGTGACAAGAGGAAGGGAGCTCTTACACGGACAGAAAGAGCGAATGATTTGTTGGGAAAGGATTGTACAAATTCAGTGAAAATGAGGGAAAAGGATTTAATTGAAACGGCAAAAATGCAGGGGAATATGATGGTAAGTGTGAAAAATGCTGGTCTTTGTTGTGATTTTCATCTTAACGATTTTATTTGCGCGATGAATTGCTAGAAATACTATCCTCCCCTGCGAAGTAAAGGTTTTACTATGTTGTGTATTTACACATTCGGATCCCACTGCAACTGTGGTGAAAGAAGAAAATGGTATAGTTAGTGATCAAAGGAGCGCTTTATTCTGCACGTTTTTTATCTCCCTGCAGGAACGGTCAACCAATCTTTTCATTTATTTCAGCTGGGTAGTTGTTTGTAAGGACAAGCCACCTTCGGCAAATATGCAGAGACGTGATGCTATAATTTAAACGTAAAACAAGCCACATTTCTGTTCATAAAAGCGAAAGTTATTTCCTCTCAAATACACAATAAATGCAATGGGAATTGCGTTGCCCCGTGGTTTTAAAAAGCCCGGTCATCTTTTACGAATTCAACTTCTACAAGTTGTTATATTTATGTCCCTCGTGCGAAAAAAAGTGATTCATTTAAATACTGGGTTAAATTGTTTGACCTTTTACTTCTTTCATGTTTCCTTATTATGCTTGGCGGGCAAAAGTGACCTTTTAAGCAGCCTCTCCCCTTGTGCTGGGAGAGAAGTCATTAAAATTTTACCACGCCTAAAGCCGCGAATGCTAATCTTAGTATACTACGGTTACCATAGATATTGGTTTTAGATCTCGGTTTTGCTGTTGGAGCTTGGGATGAATGGAGAATAATGTGGCATTTGGACTTTGGGGAAGTGCTTAACCGATGCAGAATTGCACGTCAGTGCAATATGCGGATGCGTACAAGGCCCTCGGAGTATACGTTTACGCTCCGCACGACTACCCCGTGCTAAAACTTTTAAGAATATAAAATGCGTTGAAAAGTGGATCATGCAACCAAAATCCACAAGTGACTGTAATATCGAGACTGTGTTGTTGTTGGCGTCTCGTTTTAAAATGTAGGGAAATGAATGCTGTGAAGTGCCACCTTGAATGCAAAATGCATTCTGCAGTTGACAGGTGTGCCAGAGAAAGGCAGCAGTTTAAATTCATTTCAAAGACAGCAGAATCAGAAACGCTGATAAAGTTTTTGTTTCACATAAGCATCTTCTTATCCATTTTATGTCCCCGTCCTTACCGCATTGCACTCAACAATTTAGGGAAGTGGTCACAGCACAGATCACTTGCCAACTTTGCCACTTGCTAATTGGGAACAGGGTGAACATAATGATTGGTTTAAAGTTAAAGTTTGTTCCTCCCCTGTTTTGAGCTCACCAGCTGCCACTGCTTTCCAAATATTTTCCACCTGTGTTTTTTGAAGCATTATTTGGGCTATGCAGACACATAACAGCTTTGTGTGCGCACTCCTGAGCGAGGCATACAGTGTGACAGTCATTATGACATCATAATACGAGCCCCTCATTGAAATGAAGGACAGTTGGTACCAATAGGATGGGACCAGCAGTGCAGTGTAATGGTTCATGGGCTGGGCTTCTAACCCCCAAGGTTGCAAGCTCCCCAGGAAGGCCCCTTCTCTTGTACCTTGCAGCAAGGCACTTAACCCAAAAATCCTCAGTAAATATATTGCTCGTGTGAAAAATATAAACTGTGAGACAGTCTGGATGAGAATGCCAAATGGCCAAATACAATTTAATGGCAGACACAACTGTCAGCAACATGTAGGTGCCCAGTGATTGGCTAGTGAGAGCTAATGCCATGGTAACCTGAGGAACCAAGGCAAACTAAAACCCACCAGTACCTGGTATTAGTGGTATGCCTCAACTGTACGCTCATGGTCATGGTCAGTGAACTAAATACTCCAGACTAAAATACTGGTGTCTATGCTATTAGGGTCAATCTTCTGCCTCTGTTCTGGGGTGGCAGTGCAGTGTAATGGTTAGGGTGATGGGTGTGTAACTAAGAGGTTGCAGGCTAAATTCCCAGCTAGGGCACCTCCATGGGAAGATTCTTCAGTAAATATATAGCTGTCCAGGTGTAAGTATGTTAGTCAGGTAAGGTTGTGTCTCTTGTCAGTAGTTGTGTTTTGTGTTTCATAAGTCAACACTTACTTCCGCACCACTGGATGCTGCCAATGCAGTGTAATGCAGTGTAATGTTAGTTTGTCAGCTGAAATTGCTGTGATTATATCAGGAAAGAGGATGTAGAGGAGCACTATCGCAAACGATGACATGACCCTCCAAAAACCAGATGGCAGGCCCTGACCTGAGTCTGTAAATAGACTCTGCATTTTGAATACAAATGATATTTTTTTTAATGTCAGGATGCCCTAACGAAATTCCCTGTTGTTGGAATTATCGCTGTTGATTGTGAATGTTCATTCTAGCATACACTACGGTAATGGCAGATGTAGCAGTAAAGCACTGTAGAAAGCTCATGGGTATTAACCTGGCGGCCCTAGCTGGATGTCATGTCAGCTGGGGCCTCTCACAAGATGTTCTTCGGTGCGGTATCAGTCTGTTTGAATGACTGCTGTGTCATTATCCGTATGTGTTTGCACACTCATTATCGTACATGACCCACAAGGCTGGTCCTGGAGAGCCACAGGAAGTGTTGATTTCCGTCATTAGCACCTAAATGATTAATTAAAGCAATTAATAACAAAATCACCTTAGCTGTACTTTCTGAGGTGTAAATTAATTGCTGACAATACTTGATAGCCCTGAGTCTATCAAAACCCTGAGGCTCAATGTGGCTTTATTTACTTAGTTGTGCATTCATGAATCATTGCGGTATGCGTACACAGAAGAGTCTTACCTTATCTATCTTGATAATATGGAAGTGAAGTCTCCTTGAACTAAAAATGGGAGGAGCTACCATTCTGTATGAGTTACTCAATGATTTGAACCAATGACCACTTTGGCTGTTGAGAGAAATTACATATGCGTACATAGAAGAGTCTTACCTTATCTATCTTGATACCAGAGGCGGAAAACTCCATCTTCAGAAAGTAAAACTACCACTAGGTATTTTTTCTACCTAAGGAATAAAACAGGCAATTTCACGAAGTAGCTCATCTACCTGCCTAAAGAGTTGTGCTAATTTGAATCAGCTGGTTTAGTGCATGGATAGAACAATTACATGGTAATATATTTATTTTTATGATGCCAGGGTTTTCTAACTCTGCTTGATGCTAGTAATATGGGAGTGAAGTCTCCTTGAACTAAAAATGGGAGGAGCTAGCATTCTGTACGAGTTACTCAATGATTTGAACCAATGACCACTTTGGCTGTTGAGAGAAAACACTCTTGATTGGTTCAAACTAGTCAGTGATTGACAATACTTGATACAATATACACCGCCCCATTACTTATATACTGTTACATATAGCACAGCTTTATTTACAATTATAATGTAATAATAAAAACAAAAACACTCTCTCCTTTATGTTGTGATTCACATCACATCCCTGTCATTATAGTTATTTAGCTGACATCATAATTACTTAGCTGACACTTTTATCCAAAGTGACTTACCCAACAGCAATGGTGTTCCTGCTGTGGCTAGAACCTCAGGGGTCCCAGTCATGTACCTCAGCCCGTAGACTACGGGCCAGCCTGTCCATTGTATTGTGACGTGAACACTGCATATTTGCTGTTATGTTTTGACGTGTGGCATGCTGAAATAATAAGGAGTAGGTGGAGCCAGCAATGTAAACCTGTATGAGTGTAAAGCCATAATGTCTTTGTTAACCCTCCATCTTTCTTTGTCAAACGGTAAAGAAGGTCATTGATGTTAATGTCAAGGATAACCACCTTAGGGGAAGTTTTAATTAAAATTTCATACGCGATTAGGTAAAAATCAAGGTGATCTTTTTTTTTTAGGGGGGTGGGGGGGGGGGTGTTCAGCAAAGTGAAATCTCTGCAGATGTGGTTGATGCCATCCATAAGAGCACTTTCATATCCGTTCAGTTCCTAGTGACAGGGCTTAAGGTGGATTTCGCTCACGATCTGGCACTTTGGCTTTTAACGGCAGAAGCACAATGACTCATTAGAGGATAAGGCTGGGGTCAGTGTTACAGAGCTGTGATTTTCATTCCTGCCTGTCCCTGGGGCTATCAGTTTAGCACTGATGGAGGATCACGTCTTGTCAAGCGTCAGCTTGTATTCACAATTACTTTCTGTGCTTATTTATTGGGTTGCATTTTTAGCCCGTGGGACAATCAGGCCGCTCCAGAAAAAAAAGGGACGCTGATTTATAGTGACCTTTATATGAGATGCCATTTCTCAAAGTTAAGCCTGTACATCGTGGGTTTTATTATGCATCTCAGAAACCATCAAACTCAGTACCTCTCTAAATGGTTATGGGTGACTGGGGGTTGGAGGGGGGGGCGGCTGTTATATATTCGGTCTGATTGTTTGGAGTTCTGTGATTAGGTTTTTGTCAAGGAACTTGTTC
>JAFBMS010000046.1:1363986-1416486 GCA_019788955.1 Albula glossodonta | reverse complement strand
CAAATAGATTTAGTGTCAGTCGCTAATCAATTGTTAAAATGCCTTGTTTGTTGTATTATTCAACTTATAGGTACATGTAGATTATAGATTGGTCTTCCGCTACTGCACCTGAAAGTGCCTTCTTATATATGGAAAGTAATGAAATTAACAACATAAGAATATAAGAACATACAGTTATGTCAACAGGCCACACATCCCAACACGGTCATTGTCATTGAGTCCGCCTTGGGGTCTCAGAGTCTACTGTGTGATCCGTCAGCTCTGTGCGATGAAGGCTCTCTGTGTAAAATAATACTTCCACTTATCGGTTTGGAGTGTAGCCTTGATTATTGTTAACCTGTTCTGCCGTGTTCTGCTGATAACGGGTATACCCGGTATCTCTGGCAGCCATGATGCTTCATTCTGTGTGGCTCATTTAGCATTCAGAAATGATACCTGACCTGAATGTACATTTGGACATGCAAAGCAGGCATATTCACCAACTTTACCTGGCCAACCAAACTCTTTACCTGTAGTTTAAATTGTTTAAATAGTTCCCACATAAACTATCAAGCCCTGGGTCAAATAAACATCTGAACTTAGTATATATTCATTTAAAAGCAGACGTTTTTTGCTGTTCTTTTTCAGAATGAAAATAAAACGTTCCAAAGTACACGTTTCCTGTTTTCCAAAAAGGAAAAGAACAAAATAACTTATTAAGTAAATTATAGCAAATTCTTCTGTTTTGATTGCATTGCATGTGTCCTTAAAGAGACTGCGTTTAATTGAATGTAACCTTGATTTTGATAATTGGCTGATTTATTGGCTGAACCTGCTAAATTGCCTTGGTTAGACTGGCTGTTAGTCTGTTCAATACGGACAAAAGCGGTGCTGTGAACTTGCTGTGCAGCTACCAGATGCAGAATGATTTCTATCGAGCACCCCATCTCCACGGCTGGGAGGGACTGTGGGGGGGGGGGGGGGGGGGGGGGGGGGGGGGGTTGATGAATCACTCCTTTTAATGGAATTCTACATTTTTGTCTCCCTAAAGCAAGGCATTGTTGATGACCGTATTCAAGAAATCAATTTATACTTTTATAGAGCTGGAATCCTGTCAGTGCAAATACAGGACTTTGTGTACCACGGAGGACTTCTCCACCTCTCCCGTACCCTCATGTAACCTGAGGACCCTTTGTCTCTCTATGAACTACAGACGCTTGCTTCTTCAGCCGTACTACATTGTTGGTCTGGGCCGCACATACACTGCTGATTTCACACAGAGGTACTGCAGGAGGAAAGACATTGTGTGTCTAATTCGACACTGTAGTCCTCTACCTTTATGGGAATGTTTGTGAGTCACGGGTTGAGATTAGTTCAGTATCAGAGCGTATTTTCTGAGGCGCCGTTTCAGGAGAGCAGAACCGATGTCCCTTTGGGCATGGAGACGGGAATGGAACGCGGCAGGTGGGAGTCGCGGTTGTCACGGCGATCGGTGGTGGAGGAGGTGGTGGTGTGTGTGTGTGTGTGTGCTGGGGGGGGGGGGGTGACACTGTCGATTCCATCCTGAGACCGCGTGGGAATTAAACACGCTTCACAAGTGATTTTTTTTTTGTGGGGAAAAGGCCTGCAGCAGTTGCGCAGACGCAGGCAGGTAAGGTCATTTGCCAGGTGTGAAAGCCCTGAGAAAGAGTCTCCTGTGCAGAGACATTCTTGCGGGAGAGAGAGAGAGCATGGAACGGGAAGGGATTCGGTACGTGACATTTTACTTATGACTAAGCTGCACTCAGAAGTGGCAGCATCCTGGTGAGTTCCTGCGACCTGGCCACTCAATGCAGCGGCACTCAACATGTAATCATTTTCTTTATTCTTTTTTCTTTTTTCTGAGCCTCTCACGATGTGGTTAAACACACGGAAGGTTGTCGAACAGTGGAAGAAGGCTTTCAGAAAGGCAGTGAATCAAACGCTTTTCACTCTGATAAAATAACGTCTGAAAGGAAACTGGGTTCCTTTATTGTGGAAAATAGAGTTACCTTGTGCTGACCTACTCCTCTACGCCTCTACCCCCCCCCACACACACACACACACACACACTCCTTGGTGCTGCTGTTTTCTCCCCGTACTGTAGTATAACAGACAGAAAAAAAAAGGAAATGAATAGTCTAAGCCGTTGGACAGAAGTCCTGAGCTGCCCCCTACATTTCCACTCAGTTTCAGCTTAAGTCAGCACTTTCCCCTTGTTGCTAAATGTAAGAATGAGTGTGGAGGCGGCGGCCGCTATGGCAGTTTGCTTCTGGCGATGTCCTGCCCTCTCTTAAGGCGACGCACAGGACCCACACATAAAGGAAAGGGATCCTGGCTTTCCTCCCTGCTTTGCAGATTTGCAGCCGGAGCAGGTATTCAGTGCCATAACTGGCCCCTGAGCCGCACTGAAACGTGTTTAGATGGATTAAAGACATCCTTAACAATTGGCAGTATCACTCCGGAACATGAAAAGTTTAAAGGGGCAGTGTAATGTTTTTTATGCTTTGGTTTTCATAGTAGCAACAGCCAATGTGACCTGCATGAAAATCAAAACAGAGGTAATGTTGGCTGACATATGTTGAAAACACAAACCGTGAAGGGAACACCTTGCTTGCTGTCTAACTTTTTGATGAAGCAGCTCCCTCAAAGTCAGTACAATACCATATTTGTACCACTAGATGGCACAAGAGGCAGTAGTTCACTTTTACACTCCATTGGAAAAGATGCAGAGAGCACAGTCTGGCCTTTTATTTTATTTTATTTTTTTACTTCTTTATTTATGCACTCATCTTGTTGATTCATCTTGTTGAGGGGTATGAGATGTGAAATTGGAAGGCAGAAACACTGCTGCTTTCAAGGTCAGCAGACCAAAGCATCTGGTCCCTGTGTGCAAGGTGAGGGATGATGCAGAAACAGGGAAGGCAGAAGCTTCCATCTGTTTCACTTCATGTGCCTACCTGCTATCTCACACACACACACACACACACACAGACACTCACACACACTCACATGCGAACGCATGCACGCACGCACATGCATACATAAATGCACATACACACACATACATGCACATACAGATACACACAGGACACAAATGCACAAAACATACATATTCTCATTTATCAAGCATTTCACATGCGAATTTACATTTTATGCTGCAAAGAGCACAGCAAAATGTCCAGTGTTATTTAACACTTAACAGTGTACATATGAGTCCAGTTGTTCTTCTCAAATGAAAACTGTTAGTGTTAAATCAACACTCAACACATTTTGCTGTGAATAAATAAAGTTGTGTATCACTTTAATTCATAAGAAAGACATGTCTCTGAAACCTGTAAATTGACATGTGTGTATAAGCTGGATGAGTGTGTGTGTGTGTGTGTGTGTTTGAGGTAGCCAGCCCATATTTAGACCAAGCAGGATGTCGGCATGGGGACGATATGATATGTAGGTGAATATCTGTGTTGTGTGCACGTGCGTGTGTGTGTGTGTGTGTGTGCACATATGTGTGTGTGTGTGTGTGTGTGTGCGCGTTTCATCCTTCCTACGGTACTACAGGTAGTAGCCTTTTAGGCTGCATTGCTTTGTGCATAGAGACAACAGACCTGGCTCAGACCCCTGCAGGCACTCACCGGAAACCTTGCAGATAATGAGAGAGAGAAACAAAGACAGAGACAGAGTCACAGAGAGACAAAGACAGAGACGCAGACACAGAGAGACAAAGACAGAGACAAAGAGAGAGAGAGACAAAGACAGAGACAAAGAGAGGGAGAGACAGAGACACAGACACAGATAGACAAAGACAGAGACGCAGAGAGGGAGAGACAAAGACAGAGACACAGAGAAGGAGAGACAAAGACACAGACACAGAGAGACAAAGACAGAGACACAGAGAGACAAAGACAGAGACACAGACACAAAAAGACAGAGACAGAGACTCAGAGAGACAAAGACAGAGACACAGACACAAAAAGACAGAGACAGAGACTCAGAGAGACAAAGACAGAGATACAGAGAGGGAGAGACAAAGACAGAAACACAGAGAGACAAAGACAGAGATGCAGAGAGGGAGAGACAAAGACAGAGACACAGAGAAGGAGAGACAAAGACACAGACACAGAGAGACAGAGACAGAGACACAGAGAGACAAAGACAGAGACACAGACACAAAAAGACAGAGACAGAGACTCAGAGAGACAAAGACAGAGACACAGACACAAAAAGACAGAGACAGAGACTCAGAGAGACAAAGACAGAGATACAGAGAGGGAGAGACAAAGACAGAAACACAGAGAGACAAAGACAGAGATGCAGAGAGGGAGAGACAAAGACAGAGACACAGAGAAGGAGAGACAAAGACACAGACACAGAGAGACAGAGACAGAGACACAGAGAGACAAAGACAGAGACACAGACACAAAAAGACAGAGACAGAGACTCAGAGAGACAAAGACAGAGACACAGACACAAAAAGACAGAGACAGAGACACAGAGAGACAAAGACAGAGACACAGACACAAAAAGACAGAGACAGAGACTCAGAGAGACAAAGACAGAGATACAGAGAGACAAAGACAGAGACACAGAGAAGGAGAGACAAAGACACAGACACAGAGAGACAAAGACAGAGGCAGAGACACAGAGAGACAAAGACAGAGACTGAGACACAGAGAGGGAGAGACAAACAGTTGTTGCTGTTTCATCCCATCTCATCTCATTGTTGTTGTTACTAATTTGTTCCTTACATGTTGATGTGTTCCTTTATTTCCTCCACTAATCAGTGCAAATAATGCCGATAAATTATATTGATTTGAGCTGAGAGAGGGAGAGAGTGAGAAGAAAAGACAGAGAGGTTGAGAGGGAGAGAGAGAGAGAGAGCGAGAGAGAGAAAGTCAGACAGATTTAAACAGAGAGAGAAAGGGAAGGTAGGGAGAGAGAGAGAGAGAGAGAGAGTGAAAGAAACAGTCAGATGGGGGAAATAGAGACAAAGAGGAAAGGTAGAGAGGGGGAGAGTTTTTTTCGGAGTGGAAGGTGCGTTCAGCCTGACTTAATGAGTCGCTGGAGCGCTAGCGCCTCCTGCTGGGCGTCCTGTCGTCAGCGCAGATGCCTGCTTCACAGGTTCCTCCCTCATGCTGCCATGTGCCAATTAATTACCTGCCGCAATGAACAGGAAGCGTGTCTGAGGAGGGATGGGGTTTATCAGCCCCCCCATTCCACCCCCTAGTACCCCCCCCCAAAGAAAAAGATAATTAGAATTGGGGGTTGATTTGTGTTGTAGGACAATGGACTCATCCTGTGTGGTATGTCTTAAAGATGGATGTGATTTTCCACACCTGTCGTGACTCACCTGTGACTCTTTGTGCTTACCAGGGGGGGGGGGGGGGGGGGGGGGGGGGGGGGGGTTTGGGGGGGGGGGGGGGGGGAGTGTGGATTGTGTTGGAAATTCCAGTCCCTGTTTTCAGAATCATTTAAATCGGTCAAGGACACTAAGTGTCATAACAATGATTATTTGCAGCATCTCTTAGCTGCTTTTTCCTGGGCTGGGGCATAATTTGACAGGTTCCCTCACCAGTTAGCCGGGATATATTCCCTAATGTGGGTGCCTCTTGCATCACCTGTGCTTAGCTAATAGCATGTGCTCTCTTCCCATGCTTATGTAAGGGCTTGCCAAACTTTTTTTAGTAATTAAAGGGCCAAATGGAAGACTGCACTCACTTCCAGGGGCCGGACCTCGCTGAACCACTGCTTTACGCCCAGTGAGGCAGATCCTGGATCAGTTGGATTTGACCTATGGTTAAAATTGAGTTTTGGATTACTTGACCAATCTGTTTCTAGATCACCACTTGGACGTCAGCCCTGAAGCAGAGTTGAGATGTTTTAATCTGCTTATGATTATCTTTATGGATGGGGCAGCCTATAGCCTAGTGGCTAAGGTACATGACTGGGACCCCTGAGGTTGGTGGTTCAAGTCCCAGTCCAGTCACAGCAAGAACACCATTGCTGTTGGGCCCTTGAGCAAGGCCCTTAACCCCACATTGCTCCCAGGGGAGATTGGCCCTTGGTTAGTCTAATCAACTGTAAGTCGCTTTGGATAAAAGCGTCAGCTAAATGACAGTAATGTAATGATTGATTTGATTCGTTGGGTGTGTACTAATGGGCTGGTCCAAAATTTAGAGGCCTGGGTTTGGTTTGTGCTCTGTAGTTTGGGGACCTGCGCACCCCTTAATCTTCAGGAGGTAAGCGACATGCTTCACATCAGTACTGTCATGCACAAAACAGGGCTTATGTAGGTGGCACTCCATGTTAGAGTCTGGGTGGATCAGTCATAACTCATATATCGTGAAACGTTTCATTTATTACTTACTTCATATACTTTAGAATTATTCAAACATTGATCTGTATTCATTAAGCAACTCAGATTAGGAGTACTGTTCCTGGATCAGTGGACCGTATATCCTCTATGAATTTTTTTCTAACATTATCTGTTGTGAGATAAAAGGCAAAACTGATCCAAGACGACTGTGAAACATTTTATGAGATATGGGCCTTATTTTCCAGACTTAAGATATGAAACCCATCTATCAGCAGGTTTAGCAGAATGGTGCGTTCAGCGCAGACAGTGTACACGGTCTCATTTTAGGGAGTTTCTGGGTACTCTTCGCCATAGCAACATACTGTATAACCAAAGATTTACCATTTAATATCGTACTTGGGTGCCAGTCCAGATTTGCTACCAAAAATGTTTGAATTAAAATGTCCCATTTGTGAATAACTGTAATAAAACAATGATTGAATTACAGCTATGATACACATATACATATGAAGTTTTTTATAAGAGAATCTCCAGTAACGTGTTGCTAATGTAATGTGATTTTTAAGGTCAGTTTCGCCCGTTAATTCCCTTTTAATTAAACTTGTGAGTGTCTGCATTGGGCATCACAAGCTTAAAGCCTCACAGAGCTTAAGGTCCTGTCAGGATCTGCGCAGAGACAGGTCCTCAGCTCCTTATCCGATACGGAATCTCCCCCTCTTACCTTGAAGCAGCTCCTGTTGGAATCCTTATCTTGCGCATGTTTCCGTGTAGGTATAAAACCGCTGTGACATTTTCAGACTTTTTCAGGGAATAAATCAGGTCTGCTCTTTGTAGTGGTCATATCCAGGGATGGTACATAACCTACAAGATGGTCTGTGTAAAATCAGCGTTTGTCATTTTACAGTTGGCCTAGATGCAAGTGGTTGTTTTTTCTTTCTTTACATCCATGGTTTAGTGATTTTAAATGGTCACTGAAATTAACTGCTGTTTGTAACCTGGCAGCAGTATCCCTTTAATTGTGACTGAAAGGCAAACATTGATTTAATCAAGGCCACTGGTTTGTTTTCTTTTTCCTCTCCACACAGGGCCATATGCCATTTTATCTGTAATGTATGTGTCTGCTGTACTTGTCTCTGCTGTAGCTCAGTCACATTGTTATCAGTCCCTGTTGTACAGTGTTTGACAGTGATTTCTGGAATTATGGGGTAAACAGGGTATCAGAAGACTGAAGCATTACCATCTGCGCTAATGGTGTCAGATACGGCTCATTCATTTTTCATTAGCCTTTGCTGGATTCTGTCATCCCTATTTCTGTGTTTTGCCATGAAGTTATTTGGCTAATAAACATGCAAGCGAAGGACTGATTCACCAGAACCTTTCATTTCTTAATATCTTGACATTAGACTTAAGATGTTTTCTCAAGACATCTTTGAGGCAAATTCTAATGCAACTGAATTTTTTTAAATTAAATTGTCCAGACAAAACTTTAAAAAGTAGTGTCTGGAAATCTTAGGTTTAATTTAATATTAAATTTAACTGTCACAGTTAAATATTTAAATTTAAATATTGAGAATTTAAATATTGAATGAAGGTGTGATGAGTTTTTTTTTATCACTTTTGACCTAATATTCTTTGTGATTTTTTTACCTATACCTCATATAGAATACCTTGAATAACATTAATTTGCATATCTCTTTTTTAACCAGTTGTGAAGTATGTGTTTATTTTTTTCTATAGTGTTTGCAAAAGGCCAGTTGTATTTCTTGGCTGCTTGAGTCACTGCATCCTCTCTCCTCCATCAATTCCAGAGAGCACAGACAGGAGCAGACAGGCTAATTATGCTCTCTTCCGCGGGGCCGCCAGACTGAGCCAGCACTGGCACAGCCCGGATTCAAACCCGACCTCAGGGTGTCATCCATCCACACACCGGAACAGTGTCCCATCAGGACGCTGGATCTCTGGAGTATGCAATTTTACCAAGCTGCTTCATTGCCCAGCGTACCCTTATACAACAAAAAACATATTTTCTATCGAATGGAGATTCAATATAACAATATATTACAATTTTTTATTAATATTTTTGGGGCTGGAATAGGAGGGATTATGGCCTTAAAGCCAAATTGATACATTTTTCTTTCAATGAAAAGCATACATTTCAGGATAGTCTGTTTCTAATTACCTACAAAAATTAGCTACAAAAAGGTTAAGTGCATTTTCTGTGTAATGATCAACCCTTACTATGATGTGCTTACACAGACGATGCACTTATTATGGGATGTAACTCAGCTGTGGATACATCCCCACACTCTTTGGAAAACAAGTTCTTTCTAGCTCCTTTAAAGGTTCCTCATTTGTCCTGCTGGGGGAACCCTTAAAGGTTAATCTTAGATATAGATATCTTTAAAGGGTTCTTTATGTAACCCTCAGAATAAGGTTCTACAGAGAACCTGTGGGTGAAATCCATATCAAATAAGAACCTTGTAGGGTTCCCCCAGCAGGAAAAGCCTTGTATTTCTAGGAGTGCGCCATATTTACTGTATTTATTAGAGAATAGTTCAGGGGCCAAAATTTAATCTGTATCACTTATTAACTTAAAGAATTCCACTGTAGTGCTTTAGGGGTTCCTCCAGCAAGGCCAGCAAAGAACCCTCATAGAACCTTTTTTTTTTTTTCTAAGAGTGCATGAACGGGATGCTTTATTTCTGTCACACCTGCGCCAGCATTGAGAGGGTTAACTCATCCCTGTTGCTGCAGGCTCTGATCCGCTCTCCTCTGCTAAGGCATAAAGCCACCCCTCCCCTTTTCCCCTTCCCCCCCTCCCTTCCCCCCACACCCCCCCCCCCAGGTCTCTGAATCTCACTAAACAGCGTCAGGGATGCTGGCTGCATCCACCACTCTCAGTGCTCACCTGGGAGGTGTGCCAAAGTGGAGAGAAATATCTGTCGCCAAAAAAAAAAAATAAAAAATAAAAAACCTCCCCGCTCCTGGGCTAAGGAATGATCTATCGGGAGGGTTGTCAAATTGTGTATGCCTACAGCATCCATGCTGCAGCACTGCAGAAGCACTGGGGCCAGGCATTTTCTGCTCCTTTTGCTGCTGTGTTCCAGTGAAAGGTGTTAGCATTGACAAGCATGTACCCCGGGCGAGACGTGCTGTGTAAAAGGTGTAATCCTCGCAGGCTGTACCTGGGGTCAGGTATGCTGACTGACAGGTGTTAGCACATACACTCCTGAATGGCCAGAGAGTGTAGGCGGTACGCAACTGAGCCGTAGACAGTGTTTGCCGTAACTGTGGTCCAGTACCAAAGATCAGACTATCATCGGGGACAGAAGAACGTAAGAGTTACAGGTTGAATGCTCAATCAAGCTGGTATAAACCTGGAAGTACACTTTAAGAAAAAAAAAACATTTTACAATAATTCTTTGGTTATAATCATAGGAATACAACATAGAACCTTTAACAAACCATCGACAAATGATATGGTACTATGGAATTGCTCTATGAAGTATTAAGAAAAGCATCCTTGGGGTGCCAGGCTAGCTCAGTGAGCTGAGCATCCATCTCTCCCACATGTTGATGCCTGGGAGAACGGGGCTGAAGCCCTGGCTCCAACCTGTCTATCTGTGCCTCCTCTTCACTGTACCTGTCTCAGCCTTCCCACTGTCTAACTAAAGAGAAAAGACATAAGGATGCATACATTGTTTGTAATCACAGGGGAACCTTTTTGGCACTTATGTAGAACTAATAATGAATCATGAATGATTTGGCACTATAGAATGGCTCTATAAAGTTTTAAGAATTTGCCCATAATTACAAAGAGTGAAGAGTCTGCTTTTGTTCTTTAGAACCTTTTTATTAAAGTGTGACATGGTCAGTTATGGGTCAACAAAATGAAAGGCCTTCATTATCACTAATGAAAAGAGGCAAATTTTTAAATGTAATGGATGAATCACACCGCCCATTGATAAAACGTATATCAAAATAAAATTCAAAGTTGACAAAGGGGGATGTCTTCTTTTCAACTGCAAAATAATAAAATGTGATGAAATATTTATTATGATTAATTATTAGATAGATGACAAGCAATTCATACAGTTCACAGACAAAGCGTAATATTGTGAGTCACTGAAATCACAGATTGTTCGCAGTCTTCCCTCAGAAAACAAACAATGAATGTTCTAATAACATTCCAATTACTGCTGGTTTGTTTGTTGATTAAATTAAACGAAAGGTTTATGACCACTGAATGAGACTAGCTTATTGAAAAAAGATAAAGCAACAGTAATGATGGCATCACTCTTGAAGTGAGGAAAAATTGAGGCCCAAATGTTGTCCATTTTCAATGAGCTCCTATCAGAGATTCTCAAGGATCCCTGGTCTGGAACTGTTTTGTATATCCTTAATTTTGCAGCAGTATAATTGTACCACACAATAATCTATACAGAGTTTATTCATTTTAAATAAAACTGAAATTTTGGTTACATTTAATGGAATGTTTGATTTGCATTGGTATTCTCTACAGACCTGCCAGCTATTCTGTGCATTGTGAAAATATGTAAGGGGTATCAAAGCGTTTGTTGCACTTAGCTAAATTAGCTGCAGGGCAAATGGGCCATTTTGGTGTTAATTACAGTGAAATGTGTTTCACCACACTGTGAACAGCATGCTAACCTTGCTCGAAATGTGGCATGTATAATTCATTTGTGTTGGTTTTCAGGGGTTTGTTTTGGTGCCACCGTTTAATTCCTGAGTCCCATGCAGATGAGGTGCTCATTACGTTTTCTGAAATGAATTTTAAATGCGATCGTTTCCCATGCATGCACACTTTGGACGGCGTTCAGCTTCCAAGTTCAGCGCGTGGAAATTTGTATGCCGAAAGGCTACGCAGCAATGAGGCTCCAGAACGTCCCTCGAGACAACACATCTGCAATGTGTACTCCTAGCTACAGCACCTAAATGAATGCAAACCCTTTCCCGCCAGCAAAGAAACTCATTTTCCTCCTCCTCCTTGCTTAGTTACAGCTCTTGTGGAACTCGAATCAAGATTAAATCAATCGACCGATCATTGGCGTTTCCATTTTCTGGCTCAGACGGCTGAACGCCACGGCCTTGCGATGCTCATGTTTTCTGATAACGGCTAATCTGATGGGCATTGTGTTAATATTTGTCGTGTCACTAGTCTGTTCCCGCTGTGTATTATTGCTCCCTCTTTTTAATGCAGATTTTAATTTGGCCTACATACTTATGGCATTTCCTCAATTTATTGTGTCACCACAGGAAGCACAGAATGCAAACTGTAGATGTGTAGTAACACTCAATTACTTGTTAATAACAGTGTTATATGCTAATAATAGATGCAGTCACAGTAAAAACAATAGTAATAACATAAGTATAAGTACACATTTGCGCAGGTGTGAACTCACATATACAGGTGCAAGCATACAGAAGTTGGGAGCCAGGCACACATAAGAAAACACACAGAAAAGCCTAACTGTTGGTTGCAGCCGGCATAAAGAGGAGACGGTCAATAACCCCGAGTGAACGAGGGAGCGGGCTGAGGGCTGAGGTTCAGCCTCATTTACCAGATCGACCTCTTTGAGCCCAGCAGCCAGAGAAGGAACAGGGGGAGAGAGAGAGAGAGAGAGAGAGAGAGAGAGAGAAGGAGAGAGAGAGAGAGAGAGAGAGAGAGTGCAGTGACCAGAAAATAAGACGTGTTTTGAAGATAGAACACTAAGGCTGTGACCTAATCAAATGCTCTTAGCCTTTTTACAGGCATATGCAATTGTATGTTTTTAATGAAAGAGACACATTGCAAAGATTTGCAAAGCTGTTTGTTTGTTTCCAGTACATTCTGAAACCCAGATACGGCTTTGAGAATGGTTTCGTAAGGGCCTGCTCTTGCCAAACTTGCTCCCTAGTTTTACTCAAAGAAACGCTCAGCAGACAGAAGCAGGGAGTGTAGGCCTAAGGGTTTGTGGAAGTATTCTGAGAAGCATTCCACTGTTTTCCTGTTGCATTGTGGTCAAAGTTGAACAATCCCTTCCAGGTCACAGTCTGCTTCTGAATTTACATCTCCAGGATCAAACCGTGATTGGACAATACAACAAGACCTTAATCAGACGTTCTTGTGCAGATGTAGTGAGGGCAATTCACTTTGCCTTGTGCTCAGGGCCATAATTAATTTTGGTTGCCATGCTTTTTTTTGTTTGTTTGTTTTGTCCTAATTGCAGACTTGTTAAAAATTTAATTAGACACTAGTGTATTCTCCCTGGATGGCATTCAAAAAAAGTTATAATGGCTTTTAAAAAATATTATAATAAGAAAAGTAATAATGATGGTATTAAATCTGGGTTATTGTTATTATTATAGTTGGACCTCATTAGACTGTGTGCTGAAGCATTTTTACGTGTGTTCCAGTGATTTTGGCTGCATGGAAAAAAACTCTCGGTGAAATGATTTAATGTCCCTGCTGTGGTAGTCACAAAGTGTTTATCTTGCAGGCTCTCAGTTTTAGAAACTATCCAATTATTCAACCTGTTGTTCGGGCCTTTATCAAGGGGGTGTTTTAAAGAAAGCCTTCCATATAAGCAGAAACAGAGCCCCAGCTCCAGCGGCGGCCTCCACGGGGAGCGTACACGACGCCATAAATACTCACTATCTTGGAAATAACTCGCTTTTTTTATCCCTTGTTTGTTTTGACAACCACCAGGGAAAAAAAAAGAAAAAAAAAAAACTACAAAAGACCACAAGTCACCTATGCATTCCATAGCGCTAACAATTACCTGAAGTTAATAATGCAGACTGAAATGAGTTTCCCCTTAATTTCCCTGCAGTAAACACTGTTTCAGCCCAGACAATGCATCATTAGAGTTAATTACTTATCCAGACAACGTTTGAATTTGTGAGCATTGTGGCGTGGCCACACGGGGGAGGGACGTCCATGGTAAATGAGTAGTATTGTTTCAGGGTTTGTAATGTGGAGCTTATTTTTGTTTGTGTGTGTGTGTGTGTGTTTTTTTTTTTTTCTCTGTGTTCAGAAAAGAAACTTGAGATGCAATGGGGGACTTCGACACCCGCCGCCGTTTGTTTGTTTACGAGGCGCGGACGTGCGCTTAATCCGGGCTGCCACTCGTTACGGCTCCTCGCTGCGTGCGGTCTATAACGTGTCAGTGCCGGGGGATTTTTTTCAGTGGTGCAGCAGAGATTAATTCCTTTGCTCTGGGGTGACATATTTCTATGGTGTGATGTCTGAGGGAACTCTAGCAGGATGGTGGTCATGTGTCCCTGGGCAGAAAGAGCAGTGCTTTATACAACAAGCTGCCATACATAGTGAGATTTTTGTGGTTTTGGTAACCAGAGGAATATTGTTGAGTTAGGTAGGGGATGAGGGCATGTCTAACAGAACTACAAAAACAAACAACCTCCCAAATTCCCCCTCTGAGCAATGGAGTACTGTAGCTATATAGTGTTATATAGCCATATAATGAATAGCTTAGCCATCAAATTCGTTACACTTAGACAGATATGGAGAGAAAAAAAAATCAACCATTTTAACCGTTGCAACAAAAAAAAACTGGTGCAGCTAAGTTCTTTTTTTGAAAAACGTACAGGAAAAGTTGCAGAGGTATGGGGTTGTCCTGGGGAAAGTGGGAAATCTGGTCACACTGAATGGCAGTGGCTGGAAGTCATGGCTGAGCGCAGAGACCAGTCTGGTCAGTGACAGATAACAGACCTGAATGAACTACGGTGGAAAAGCTGTAGAGGAACCATATAGCTGTGTGTGCCAGTCTTTGCTTCCATTGTAGTACTTTATGGAGCCGCTTAGCTCCAGCCGGTCAGGTGGTCAAACTGTTGACCTGAAATTAATCTAAACATTATGAAATTATGACTGATGGTGTGACATTTCTTGTATATTTTAGGCCTTTGTGGAGGAAATGCCTAAGCCTGAGATAAGATGGGGAAAACTCTGTTTTTGAGTAATGAATAGGTCTCCACTCCTTTTGGAATTTAGAATTTACAGCCCTCTATATTTCTGCTGACCATAAAGCTCCTTTAGTGCCAGTTTTGAGTAAAAATGGGCTCACTGCTGACCTTTACTGCACGCTCTGCGTCAGAGTGTGTTTTATATATTCTTGTAAAGGTGCAGTTTGAGAATACCTGATATGCAAGAATATCTTTGAAAGCGGCACTTTATTCAAACCCAGCAGGAACAGACACTTTCTGTGTAAAGACACCGTTTCAGCCGGACATTCTTATCACAAAAAAATGTCATTGCTATAGACTTTATTTCCTTAGAACATGGACACATTTCGTGAATGTTTGGTTTTATGAATACGTCCTATAAATTGCATTGGTAAGACTTTATTTTAAAGTCTGCTTATAAACTATAAATAAACAATTACTTAATACTTTGTTAACCATGATCACACTTATAAATGGTTTATTAAGGAATTGTAATTACTTCATGTATTGTAATAAATCATGAACAACAGCCTTTATATATAAGTTTACTCATGTTAATTCATACATGAGACACAGTTACTGACTTACAAGCAGTGTAGTCACAAACTTAAATAATGCCTTATTTATAGTTTATAGTTTAATGTCTGCTTATAAACTATAAATAATGACTTATTTATAGTTTATAAGCAGACATTAAAATAAAGTATTACCATTGATGTATTTGATCTTTGGCCTGGACTCTATGGACCAGATCCCACCTGAAGCTGTTAACCGCCCAGCTGGCCTCCTGGGACAGCAGAATCACAGGGTGATTTATACTTGGTGGGAAGACCTGTTTAGTAGGTTAGGATAAACATCCTTTTTTCTTCAGGATGCTAGATTATTGGTCCAGTAATAATCAAAGGCATGACACAGGGTCATAAAAGCAGGTTGTTTTTATTGGTGATGGTCAGCCAGTAGGTGGCGCTTTTCCCTCAACAGCAGGCACAACGGAGAACAGTACTGAGAGGTGTGAAAATGAATGCTGCACTATGTAAGCCGACGTCTGTGGTATGAGATGTTATTAAAACAAGATTCTTAATTCTCTGTCATTAACAGGGACTGACCGATATGGTATACTTTGATTACCGATATTTCTGTCAATGACAAAACAGACATGTTCTAATATTTATCCCTCAAATTAGGGTCTCAAAGAAAGACTGAAATGAATGAAAACGAAAGCCAAAAACTGCCATTCTCTGATACATGTACCTGTCAGGCCATAGCCATTACTGATCCTTTGACTCCTACTGTAAAGTGTAAGGAAGTCCCCTGAAGTCTCAGCCAAGCTCCCAGTATGGTGGTCTCAGTTTGGCTTTCTCACAGATTCATGGTTAATGGCACAAATACATCCTCCTTGTCCCCCCCTAACTAAGGCATATTGGGACACCTGGTGGAAAATATCCTCTGTGTCACCCTTAAGGGGGGTGTTCATTGGTAAGGAGCACAGCTCTTACACCCCGCCTCCAAAAACATCCCACCAGTAACTTATGATTTAATGGGATGCTTCAGGTGCCTTTTAATTTCATATCAGCAGGAAAAGCAATTAATCATTTCACTGTGTTGAGTGTTGTTGTTGCCGTGGTAATTTTCAAAAAAAGAAATTCATCTGTGGACTCCTGTCATTATGTTGTTTTTTTATTTGCGTGGAGGAAGCGGCGTTTGAATGAAGATGAATCACTCCACCGGTCCAGAAGTAACCTGCCATTTTAATCAATACTTTTCATAGAAAAAATAAAGACAGCGCACGACCTTTTGTGGAGATTAATGAGTGATTTTCTGTGCCGCTGCCACTGCAGGGCGTTAGCTTTCTGGCTCACTCGCAGCACTGCAGTCCTGTTTAAAAAGATCTTTATAGGAGCAGTTAAAGAACTTCATCCGGGCTTTCTATATCAGTCTTTATGAGGACACATAAAGTCCTTTTACCTGAGCCATTTACTTCCTCCTAATGGAGCCAAGTGTCTGCCATGAAACCTCTTTGACATCGTCTCTGTGCTTTAATTAAGTGGAAGATGAAAAAGAGTCACCATCAGACCCAAGGATGAGTGATTTGGTGGTACCATGGGCGCATTTCCTGTTTCACCTTTGACCTTTTGGCATACACCTTTAATTAGTGACCAGGTCCTCAAATGTACTTATTTATGCATGGGAAGTTGTTGTTTTTGTTGTGTATGCCAGCCTTGAATCTTTCATTTATAATATGCAGCATCCCAGTTTACAAGGATTGTTTACGAGGACAGTGACTCGATTCAACTCAAAGTTTATGACAAAGTTTATGCTGACTGAACTCAGGCCAACATCCACCAGAGAAACGTTTTGGTGTAAGAATTGTGTGTTTATGTAAAAAAATCACCCACACACACTCACACACATGCATGCACACACACACAGTTTTATGCTCACATACACACACACTTGCACACATACACACACACACACACACACAAATACAAACGTGTCTTGCCAAGTGTATTTCCTTCTTTGGTATTTTCTTTACCGTTTCTAATTGGACAAAATTATATAACTTATGTTATTGTATCAGATGTACTTTTTTAACAAGCATTGGTAGATCCAGCTGAGTGTATATACAGTATGGGGGAGTGTAACTGTACTGAAAGATGCACTTTTCTGTATGGGACAGATGGCCTCTGTGATGCCTGTTTTAGTTACCAAATGGTTCTGTAAAACTGGTTCTACACTAATGGAGATGAGGTGCAGGAACGGAACAGAGAGAGCTGGCGTCAGGGCAAGAAAATATTTTATATACTGGAGATGTATCATAAATTCAATTTAACGTACAAGCTTTCTCATTTACTTTTGGAATGCATTCTTCAGAAGACGGTATTTCAGGAGCCCAAGTCAGATTGTCCAATTAATAACAATCAAAGCGAATGTAAAGACAGGGAATTCTGTTACGACATTGGATACAGTATGAGGGATGTGCCAATTTGGAATGAAAGTCACATGGGTGTAAAAATATATATATATTTATATATGAATGCTTATTTTTGTAAAGCACTGAGTAGCATGCTAAATGTGAATACATTAGCTATGGCTAGACAAGACTAATTAAAAAAGGAAAAAATATTGAACCACCAGCTAATTGAAAAATGCAAAGCCGTATCCAATTGATTCATATTTTTCATCACTCTGACATTTTTCTCTCCGCAGCCACTGTCTAAATTGAAATATGAAGAATAAAAAATGAAAACACATTTCATAAAAGCGCATAACTGATGAAATTTTTCCTAGTTAAATTACTTCTTCATATGATGCACCCTCCAGCATGTTATTCACCAAGCTGTTCTGATTGGTGTGTCTAAACCACGGTATTATAGCGGGCACAGCACTCAAACACAGTTGAGCTTTCTGTAGAACATTTCCATAAACGAAACTGATAGTGTCACACACACTGGTAATCAGCGAGATAATTACAGTCTGTCAGGGTGATGACTATTGGCACTTAATAATGGGTCTGTGTTCCCACATGAGCTTGTGTGGCCAGTTAATGTGTCTAGTTTGGTACAGATATAAATGAAGAAAGTTTAAACATTTATGGAGTTTTTTTTTAATGTTTTTTCCCGATTTTTCCCCAACCCAAACTCAGCTGAACTTGTTGTTGGCGCAGCAGCACCTGTTCTTCCGGCTTCAGGAGGAGTGGCAGAGAATGTGACTTATCCGATTCACGTGACGACAAACCTCGCTTCTACACATACTGCAGCTGCACCACTAATCGCACACTCCTATGATGTCGGAGGATGTCGGAGGATGTCGGAGGATGACGAAGTCAGCGTACCCTCAGTTCGTGCCACCACAGGCACCCAGTATGACCAGAGGGCGCTATGGCGATGCGACCACATAGTTGAAAATGAAGGGCTTTCATCTGTAAGACTCCTGGAGCCTGATTCTGTGTTTTCCCTGCTCTTGAATAAGAATATGCTGACGTGACGTCTTCACAAGGAATCAACAGCCTCTTATTCAGATATAGGGGACAATTAGGCGGCCGGTTTTCATATGAAAATACCCTGAACACTGAGGGGTAAACTCTTAACTCTCAACTCTTAACTCTTAAACTCTTAAAGCTAATCTTCTGGAAAGGTGCCTGGGAGTCTTTATCAGTCACAGTTACTCAGGAACTTATTTTCACCTGTCACCCAAAGCATGGAAATCTTGTACGGTAACGTTGAGTTAATGTCTTTGAAGAGTTGTTCTTGTATAGAGGACACAGTCGTGCATACGTATCACTGTTGCTTTGAATACTTTCACAAGCCCTGACTGGGGTACATTTTAATGATTAAAGGGAGAGAAAAGCAATCAGCATCAGTCAAAAGAAATCAACATCCAGCCTGTCAAGGCCGCCCCGTATGCCTGACATCCAAAATTACCTTACAACAACTTACAACTCAATAATAATGTAATTGCATATTATTAAATTCTTTTTACTGCTTCTATACACCAGATTATGTTTTCCTGTGTGACCCAGAGAGCAAATGAAAGACAAGTTCCCAACACGAAGAAATTAAATAAAGAGGAGTTTATCACAGAAAAATAAAAAACTGGTAACCCAATTAATCTGACAATGGCAGGCAATGAAGGAAGAAAACAGAGAGAGAGTTGCAAGGTTGCAATTGTGCAGATTTAAGGAAGAGATTTAAGGATAGGTCAAAGTAAAGTTAGCTTCGATAAATAAATCACAGATGCAATCTGACTGCAGTGTGCCCCAGGCCCAGCCCCTATGGGTCCCAAACTTAGGAGGCAGAACAGCGACTCGCTGTATTAGCCAGAAGCTCAAATGTTCCGTTTGTTGTTTATGGCCAGTCCTGTTGGGAGTGACTATAAATATGAGTCTGATGAACTGTGGATCCTCAAGAGGAACAAAATGTCAAATAAACAAATGGAAACTGTGAATTTGATGTATGTGTGAATGAACAGTGGTATTTGATCTTAATGAGTCGTTCATTCCGATAATAGGGGCTTGACACGGTTAATTTATTGAGTCTTTATACGTTCGGATTGCAGCAGAATTTTCTTCTTTGGCTCTTCGTGGGGGACATACTGTTTTGAGTGATGTTTGTAGTGAGGGTTCTTTGGAGAAAGTGGTATAGAGTCCACTCTAAAGAACAAAAGGTTATATGGGGATTCTTTGTTCAGAATCAAAGGGAAACCATTTTGGTACTATATAGGACTATTAGCAAATCATGGCCCCATACAATAGATTGTGAACAGGTCTGTAGTACTGAATGTTTAATTATTGGTTTGTTAACAGTTCTATATAGTACCAAAAAAATGGGTGTCCCCTGAAAGCTAATCAAAGGATCCATTTTTGGTCCTTTTTCAGAGTGTACTGTTTAATGGTGATTGTCTTCTGCAATGACCACACACACACACACACACCTTTCCCCTCTTCAGCACCTGGGCACCCATGGTGGCAGGTTTGTGGAATGTTTGCCTTCTGTATCCTTTTCATCTTTTTTTCTCCTGCACACTACATTCATATGAGCTAATCAATAAATATGTTTCTGTGAGATCTCAGCATCCTACCTGTTGCAGTGTGAGATTAGCACCGTCTCTTCTTCTCCCCCTTCTCTTGCCTCAAAAACCCTCTTCTAAAAAGGTACGTGGAGCTGTTTCTTGATACGAGAAGAACCGCATCAGACATAAATAACCTTGCAGGAAAATTTTGTGGTTTTCATTGGCCGCCTCGGCAATGAGTCGCTGCTGGAGCGGGCAGTCCAGACAGTGCATGAGCGATGCTGGGCTGTGTGCTTTATGGGAACACAAAATAACTATCTGGGCGAGCTTTTCACTCTGGCTGAGCTATTACTCTCCGTTATAAGTTATGTTCTTATCAGATTTTGTTACCGAATCCACAGGAGGTTTAAATGCCCATAGATATTTGCCATTCTGCGGCCCAGGTTATATTCCCTGCAGACTGTGAGCCATCCATCACTGCAGACCTGAAGAACGTGCACCACTTTTAGCTAGACCTCAGCATGTAAGATCTGACTGTGCTAACATTCAATCAGAAAAAATTAATTTCAGGCACCTAGGATAGGGGGGAAAAGGGTAAAAAAAGTTTTTTACTCTCAAAAAGTCATAAAACAGCCAATATGCTTTAATTGTGAGCCTTCAGGGCAATGATGACATGGGCATAATAGTTAACACACACCTGCGAGAGCGCTAGCTTTCAAATTCAACCAGTAGAACTGCAAATGGCAATTAAGCACAGTGAAAACTTTCAGCCGTGAAACAGCTTGGTGGATTAAATCTAATTAGGCAACAATTAGAGTGGACCATAGCTCAGTAAGCACCAGCCAGGGCTGGCAGTACACATTTGAGTTTTATAGCCAATGACTTTGCAGGTGAATGCTGTCAAGAAGACAAGCGACCCTATTCAATCAAAACTCGCTCATAACTTTCGCTGACAAATAAATGCAAGAATTACCGTACTTTTTTCTCTACAGACATGTTTTAATTGAGTTTACTTTGATTTGTTCTGACCTCAACAAACTATGTTTTAGAAAACACTACTAATGCGTGTGTTAAGTTGTGAGTGTAATATCAGAGTGAATGCCTATTGAATCCCATTTATTGTGGTTGGAGTAAAGACATTAGTTGGGACCCAGTCAATCGCATGCACAGGTATGTGCCATATAACGTCCGTTCGAGCAACATCTAACTGCATATATGTCCGTGGTCCCATAAGGTTATAACAGAGGTCAGAAATCCTGATCAGAAAACGGGACGTAGTGGATGTAACATATTTAACCCGTATTTTACCTTGCCAGGTACATTACCTGAAATACAGTACTGTATGTGCACAGTATCTTGGCTGTTTAGTCAATGCAGGTACACTACAGTATCCCATATAGCTTTGATAATATGGTGTTCGCACAACGTCCAAATCACATAACGTCCTGTTTCACAGAACTTATCATGGATGTTAAGCAATGCATACCCGTGGTCTCCTGAAACTCACATGAAATTCCATCAAAACAGAATTACATTATAGTACAAGTTTCTTTGAGTATTTTCTGTTTTACTGGATGCAAGCAATGGTGTCCTTTGAAAAGCACTCATTTAATTGTAAAATAGAAAAGCACAGGCCTCTAAAAAGACTGAAGTCCATTTAAGATTGAAATGCATCCACCATTAAAGAGACTAAGTCTGTGTGATTGGCTGCAGGCCGTTACAGGCCAGTGATGTATTTGTCTGGGCAGATACCAAGGGCAAGCAGGAATCGATTTGGAATCAAAGGTTTGAGTGATAGAGTGAGTGTAGAAGATGTGGTATGCTCTAAAGTGAGGTACTAAACATGAACGTCTTTACAGTACACACGCACCTTTATAAACAGATGCTGTGGGAACTGTAAGCAATATAAAACGCTATGAACCAAAGATGTGAGTTGTGTGTCTTGGTAGGAGTTTTCGGGGGCACTATAGTAAGCTGGGATGGTGTACGACTTTTACTTGATGAAGGAACTTCATGGTACTTCATGGTACATGATGGTACTGGAACTCTGATGGTACAGGAATTTGGTACCTCCACATTTTAGGAATTAGGTATGTTACTGTAATTTGGTACTGAAACTAGTTGTGGCACTGCAAGTCACTCAAGCATATGGAGGTGGCATTGGAGTTTTCTGGAAGCGCTTGTGTTTATGACAGAATTGAGGATGGGAGGGTGGTACAGGCGTGCGTGGCGGTACAGTCCTGACTCCTACCGTCACTCTCCTCCTCACCGGTGTGAGCTGAGGTGAGACCAATTTTGTAATGTTCAAGCTCTGAAAAATTAATAAAGGCATTCAGAATTGAGCAAGGAAAGATCTCTACTGCAAAGAAAAGGGGATGTCTGATCTGACAGTCGGTTCAGGCACAGTCTAATGACCGGCAACACTGATGGATGTGAAGAATTCATCTTAAAACAAATTAATATTTGGGCTGGCCAGGTGGCAGATCTGTCATTAGACAATATTACTGGCCCTTGAGGGAGTGGTTATTCTATTAGCTCGCTAATGAGGCTAGCTCTCCGTCTCACCATTCAGCATTGTGTGTGTCTTGTATGTACTGCATACGTGTCAATCTGTGAGCAAACATATACAGTAAATCCACTGGATATTTACGAAGCACAGACTGCGATTACATTTTCACCATGCTGTGAGGTAGAGTCTAATAGTCTTGTTTCACATTGCTCTGTTCAACTTTGTCCAATTTTTTTTCTGAGTCACTCAAAATAGTGGTAATAGGAAACTGATAATATGTGTCGCAGAGAAAGCCACAATCTTTCCCAAAGCAATTACTCAGTGTGCTCTGGGTTCCCCTGCGCCCAAGCCTCTCTCTGCTGTTTAGCACATGGACAGGGGGTGCAGGTTTGGAGCGTAAATTGGTTATTCAGTTTGGGTACTCCATTCGATACGTGGGCACAAACGCGGCATAAATAAAACAGCATCTCATATTGCGCCAGGGACCTGTCCTCTTAGGAGCAGATATAATTTACGATGTGCTAGACATACAGAATAAATATCGCACAGGCTTTATCACAAACCCTAACAGTAAAACTGATTGAATTGATCCATTGTCAGTCGGGCAGAACACACATGGGCATACACTCTCTGTCTGTCTCACTCACACACAAACAAACACACACACACACGCACTTACACAAGCATGCGCGATCACACGTGGGTGAACCAAAAAAAAAAAAAATTGCGCTCCAAAATCACTCCCTTCCGCTGCTGCTCTAAAGTTGGGCACTGGAAAAGCAGAAGACTCTCAGTGATCTTTGCGTTCTGACAGATACTGTTGCGTACCTTGCTTGTGTGTGGTGTGTGAGTGTGTGAGTGTGTGGTGTGCGGGGGAAGGGGGAGGGGGTTTTGGAGCTCCAGTTTCTTGGAGGAGTGGAACCTGTAACAGCCTGTGGGAGAGAGGGCTTAGAGAGGGGAAGAGAAGGGAGAGGTAGGCACAGTTTGAGAGCCACCCTTCTTCAGACGGATTACGATATCCCGGAGACAGGACGCTTGTGGCTCCCTGACTGATTCTCTCAGCTGCTTCACTCTCGTGTGGAGATTCCAGGAGGGGGTTGGCTCAGAAGCCGAAAAAAAAACCCACACCGCACACGCACCTCACCGGACCGCCGCAGCGCCAACACTTTTTGGAGCCGAAGTTGAGGAACGAGGGCGCGAGCGTGCGAGTGAACCATGTCCGTTCTGATCGTCACCCAGCAGAAGATCGACACCACCACATCCTCCAAAACGGTAAGGGCATAATTTCGCACGGCGTTAGCGTCACTCTCTGATCACTCTCCTTCACTGCAGCCCTCGTGGGAAACGAGAAGAAAAAAAACTGACTGAAGATGTTTCATTTTTCACTTGCCTTGAGCCCACTGCTAATGTTTCATTTCAACATATATCTATAGCTGTCCTTGACTTGCATAGATTTGAGTGCGCCTTTCATTTCTGTACAGGGTGATGAGGTGCTGAAGACAGCGTTTGGACAAACAGGTGTTTTGGTGCAGCTATGTACACAGTTGGCTTTATTGTTCTCTGACCAAAAAAAAGACAATGAATACCAGAAAATGGTGATGGTGTGTGGGGGTGGGGGGGATGTGTGCTGGTATTTTATCTTTGCATGTGGAGCGCTAACGCAAAGTCTGAATGGAAAGTTGTTAACGAGTGTCTCTGCTAACGGGAGGTGAGGCGGGGTGGAGAGTATATTGGTGGGAGGTGGTGGGTTGTGGAGGGTAGAGGGCTGAATTTACAGAGGAGGGTGCAGGATAACTCTCCTTCATGTTTACAGTTGTCTCCTGGCTCTGGGTGATATATCCCTTATTGAGACTCGGGCTTGGGGCGCTGCTTCCGTCGGCTCTTTTAAATCATCCTCAGAGAACCTTATTTTTGCCTTGTCTTTGACACTCTATTAAAGCGCCTCAGAGCAGCCTTGTCAGCGCTTTCTGTCCTGTATTGTATACATAAAACCACGCTACCCCCTGATCTGAGACCAGCGGAATATTCTGCTGAGAGAGGGGCATGTTATTGCCAGATTTGTTTTCTTCTCATTTTTACTGTTTACACAACAACTCTTAGAGTGTGTGTGTGTGTATGCATTTGTGTGTGTGTGTGTGTGTTTGTGTGTGTTTGTGTGTGTGTGTGTGTGTGTGTGTGTGTGTGTGTGTGTGTGTGTGGTGTGTGTGTGTGTGTGTGTGTGTGTGTGTGTGTGTGTGTGTGTGTGTGTGTGTGTGTGTGTGTGTGTGTGTGTGTGTGTGTGTGTGTGTGTGTGTGTGTGTGTGTGTGTGTATGTATGTGTGTGTGTGTGTGTGTGTGTGTTTTCATGCATTAATCCTCCCTGTGAATGGAGGGTGTGTGTGTGTTTGTGTATGCGTGTGTGCGGTGGGTGGGGGTGTGTTGGGGGGGGGTAGGGGGGGGGGTTGTGGGGCGGGGGTGTATGTGCGTGTGGGGGGTGGTTGGGGGGGGTGGTTTGTGTTGGGTTGGAGGGGGGGGTGTGTGGGTTGTTGGTTGGGGGGTGGTGTGGGTGTGTGCGTGTGGTGTGTAGTAGGGTGTGGTGTGTGGTGTTTGTGTGTGAGGTATGTGGGTGTGGTGGTGTGTGTGTGGGGGGGGGTGGTGGAGTGTGTAGGGGAGGTGGTGGGGTTTGGGGGTTTGTGTGTGGGTGTGAGGTGTGGTGGGTGTGGTGTGTGTGATGTGTAGGGTGGGTGTGTGTGTGTGTGGTTGGTGTGGTGGGGTTGTGTGGTGTGTGTGTGTGGGTGTGGGTGTGTGTGTGTGTGGGGGTGAGTGTGTGTTTGTGTGTGTGGGTTGAGTGTGTGTGTGTGTGTGAGGGTGGGTGGTGTGTGTGTGTGTGTGTGTGTTTGTGTGTGTGTGTGTGTGTTTGTGTTTGTGTGTGTGTGTGTGTGTGTGTGTGTGTGTGTGTGTGTGGGTGTGTGTGTGGGTGTGTGTATGTGTGTGTGTGTGTGTGTGTGTGTGTTTGTGTTTGTGTGTGTGTGTGCGTGTGTGTGCATGTATACTATACATACACATGCAAACATAAATATACAGATTATATCAGATGGGCTTAAGAGGGTTCTAAGAGCTGTTGTGTATAGAATAATAATAAAAAGAAAACAAATTTGACAATAACATTCCCTTCCCCCTGCAGAGCATATATGTATGCATAATGTATATTTCTTTCTTAAATTCAGGTACTGTGTTTCTAAACCCATCACTAACTAGTGGTTAGTGCTGACGGTGATGTACTTATGTTTTTTGTAATATGCTGACTTAAGAGGCTAAATGATGTATATTTTTTATATGCAGTGTTGTTTACCGCTCTTTGGGTGAATGTTAAAGATGGAGTGAGTGCTTTTCTTACCTAAGCAGGTTTATGATTATGGCCCTTATTACCACGGCATACTGCAGAATGCTCTCCCATGTGCTTGGACAAAAAAGAGCTCAACAACCAAGCTCATCCACTTAGACAATAAAACAGGGGTGGAAAACTGGACTATAAGCATGTTGCTGGCTCTGTGTGGCTCTCAAAGCTCATCAACCGCTGTGGAATGCAGAAGGAATCGTAAATATGAGGCTACTGAAAAGGGAACTTGATTGCGTATTTAAGTGGTCAAATGATTCATTTTTCAGCTTTAATGAAGTGCCAAAGACTTCTCCTGCTCTGTTGGTCCCCTCACCCGGTCAGGTACTACCCCCTGCCTCTCTCTGTGTTCAAAGGGTCCCTGATTAGCTAATGCACATACCTCCTGAGTGCCTTATGCATGCATTTTACTGTGTTTTATATTCACCGAAAACCAACACAGAAAAAAAAATGGGGAGCTTAGGATGTAAGTGACGATGTTCTGAGTTCTTGTCCCCCTGTGGCGAGGGATGAACACTTCTGACACGTCACGAATCGATCACAACTTGGAATGGGTGTGGCCGTCAAAATATATCCTGGTGCTCCAAAGAAGTTGTTTTGTAAAACTAGATGTGTCCTTTTTAAAATACCTCAGGTAGATAAATAGAAAAGACGTAGAGAGAGAGAAACAGAGAGAGAGAAAGGGAGCGATTCCTAAGGGTGCTACAAGTGCTTTCTGTATTTGTTCAGTGTAAAAAAGGAACTAAGAAAAATAAGTAGAGTCACCTTGGAAAATAAAAACATTTTGATAAGGGATCCGGTAGGCACAGAGCTCACAGTGACGAGCGCATACTGAGATAAACTCCAGCATTGAGGCACAAATAAAGGCACGATACTGGCTGCGGCATTGGGTGGTGGCATCATCAGGTTTGGAATGGAAGAGCTTTCCCTACGGAAACGTGTGTGTGGGTGTGTGTGTGTCCGTGTGTGTCCGTGTGTGCATGTGTATGTATGTGCCTGTGCATTCTTATTTCAGGCCCATGAAATTTTGAGAGAAGAGGCATCTTTCGTTCCTGGATGATCGGAAACATTATTTATTTTTTATTTCATTGGCAGACTGTGCTTGTGTGAGGTGATTTAGCATAGATCTCACACTTCAGCATATTATCCTGGTATACAGCTGGGCACTCACTGAAGCAAACCAGAGTTACCCAAGCATACGGCTGTCCCACCTGGGAATGGATCCAGAGCTACTCTGGTTCCTTACAGCCCTGTCTCACTCATACCGACGTGTTTTCAGCTATGTATTTCATGTTGCAGTCTGAAAATGTCCTAGCATGGTGATCTGAAAATTGACATGTCAGTGAAAGTATGTTCATTCTGGTATTAAAAAGTGTTCTGACTTCCTCCTTGAAATGATTCCCCACATGACATGAGATATATTTTTACATTACAGGGGTGACATAGCCATAGCCTGTTTATATAGTTACTGAGCAAATGAGGGTCCCTACTAGTTATTCATCCAAGGAGTCATGTGACTGCTTACCTCACGCATGCCCCAGAAGAGAGGCTAAGCCACTAAGAACCTGTACTGATTTGAGTATACGGGGGCAGAGGTACAAACAACAAGGGAAGGGCGGGCCAGTGAAGAACATGACCTACCAGTCCCAGCCCACAGCCCAACTCCGCAGTGCTTCCGTAGGCCAACTGCTCAAGCTGAAGCTAATGGCACATCCCTGTACCTGTCATACAGGTGAAGGGTTAGCCATCCTTCCCTTTAGTGCCATTGGGCTGGACCCAGTCTGATTTCATGCACTAAACTTACTGTTTGAGGCCCCCTTCAGCCAAAGCTATGTCCTGATTTTACACAAAGAAATACTCATACATTGGAAGCAGAGAGTGGTGAGGTAGGAGTTAATGGGGCTGATAACACCCCCTCATATACTCAGTTACTACTGGCTAAGGTAGCTATGGCTTACCTGTAACATACGTATGAAGGTATGTGACGGCACATGCAAAATGATTTTAGGAGGAAGTTTGAAAAAATACTTTTATGGCTAAAGTACTCATAGTTTTACTGAAATGTCAGGGAAGTCTGAAAAAAAGAAACTCATAGTTTTACTGACATGTCAATTTTGGGACTTACCATTTCATAGTGCAGCAGCATTTTCAAACTACAGGATTTGATATTTCAGCCCAAAAAAAAGTCAGAATGAGTCAAGCTGGCCTGTAATCCTAACCCAGTCTGCAAAATCCATGGAAATGGCAGCACACACTTGCTGCATCCCCTTGTGAAAATATGTTCAAATTGCAGTAGGGATAGACACTTGTTGTGAATGCAGTGTTTTTGTTTATTTGTTTTTTCGTTAATGGCTCAGCAGCAGTGACATCGTGGTTAGTTTCCTTGCGGATCAGTTCACCCTTGAGCAAAGTACTCAACATGAACTGATTTAGCAAATACCCAACAATACGAGGATCACATTTAAGCTACTTAAAGCTGTTTTGGGCAAAGCCGTCTGCCGTACAAATCAATAAAAATCTCATTAATTAGTAAACTTATGCAGATACAATCATGGTGATCACTGCAGTGTGTTTTTTTTCAAATAATGGGTCAGATGACACGTTTGGGATGTGAAGCAGGGTTATGTTGATGGCTCCCCAATTAAGACAGTGTGGTGGTCCAAACCCGCTGAGCCTTTAGCTCCCCTCACTCCTCAGGGTATGCTGGTGAGCGAGGGACTGTGCTTTCACACATGGTCAGTTTCAGTGTGAAAAACAGATCTAAACACATTTCTGTTGTCCCCGTCCTCTCGTTCTCTTATTTTCTGTCTCTTTCTCACTCTACCCCCCCCTTCCCCCTTCTCATTTTCTGTCTGTTTCTCTCTGTTTTCCAAGAACCTTATCTTGGCAAGTTGAAATAGGATTGGGACTCAATTTGACATGCCTCGTGTCGGTATGACAGGAAGTTTAGAGCTCGATTCTGTAAGCGCTTGTGCAATCATTTTAGACTGTTTTTTTTTTATAAAATAAGAAAAAAACCTATTGCTAACTTTAATGAAGCCCTTCTCAGGGGGATTCTCTGTGTGTGATCGGATGGATCAGGTCTGAAAAAGGTGTCAGGTAAAGGTGTTTCCTCTTGGGTAGATTAGAGGGAGGAAGGTGAATCGGGCCCTATGAAAGGGTGGTGTTAATTTGTCCCCTTAGCTGTTAGACAGACCTGTTCTGTCAGGCTCCAGCACCTCCAGGACCGCACTTCCCATAATCCACTGCCCGAAGCTTGGATCGCACATCATCAGCTCCGTCTGAATGATATAGGCGACCACACCTCGACGCCGTACACTGCCATACACCGGTGGTTTTTAGCTCTCCCTGTTGCTGAAGTGGTTTATGCGATGGGAGTGGGGGTCACAAAGGATTTTGGGAAAAGATTCAGAGCAAAAGGAAAGGCAATCAGAGCCCCCCTGAATAACGACAGCATTGATCTCTGGGTACGGGCTGCCCAATTTGTGGCCGGCTGAGGTCTGACACAGTGTGTGCGGGGAAACTCTGCAGATCCAAAGTAATTGATGTTTACTGTCAGTATGGCCCTAGTCCTCTCAGGTTTGCCACTGTAACAGAAGCTACCCACATGAAACAAGATCAGAGACTTTTCCCCTTGTCACTGGCTTACCTCGCTTTGGCACCCTCCTGACAGAAAAATATCTGTTTGATGTCATGTTACTGTTACAATGTGGTTGCTATCAATAGTTACATTGTTATTGTTACTGTTGCATTGTAGTTACTATTACTATTGTTATGCTGTTACTGTTACTGTTGCATTGTAGTTACTATTACTATTGTTATGCTGTTACTGTTACTGTTGCATTGTAGTTACTATTACTATTGTTATGCTGTTACTGTTACTGTTGCATTGTAGTTACCATTACTATTGTTACATTGTTATTGTTACTGGTCCATTGTAGTTGCTATTACTATTGTTACGTTGTTACTGTTACTGTTGCATTGTAGTTGCTATTACTATTGTTACGTTGTTACTGTTACTGTTGCATTGTAGTTATTATTACTAATGTTACGTTGATACTGTTACTGGTGCATTGGGGGCATATGCCGTTACTCAGTGCCATGGCTCAAACTATCCTTTCACTCAGTCAGTTTGGTGTAAGGTAAATTATTTGGGGCACAGCTGTCAGAATTAGTCATCAAGAAAAGAGGGTTTTATATTTCCTGTTTGTTGATGGGTAGTAATGGAGGTTGATTTGGGGCTCCCGCCAGTGCTTCAGCTGTGATTGGACACCAGGTGTGTGTGAGGTTTACTTATCTCGGTGATAAGGTGCTGCCCATATTTGCCAAAAATTACAGCAAGTAAGATACCGTTTTGGCTGTACATTTAATTATCCCCAAGTTTTAATGTTCATAAAAATGTAAATAGACTGAGATACAGAAAGGGATGTCTAATGTTAACATTAACTTGTAACTTTCTGATGTAAAAAAAGAGCAAACCGTCTAGATGTCTCTAGCACAGACCCCTCAAGCCTTCCTGTGATGGATGTTTCACTCAAAGAGGTTTCTTAGGTCGTAAATAGCCTACTTAAATACGTCAAGTTCCTCCCGGTAAGTGCTCATCTCAGTGTTGAAACAGGCCTCGAACTTTAGAAGCCTTTTCCTCAAAACCACAGTTTAGTGCCTCTCCAATTATAACAGTGAGTGACTCACTTATCATTTGTTGTTTGGGTTTTCTTCTTCTTCTGTCAATGGTATGTTAAAATCCAAATGTGTCTCTGGGATCCAAGCAGCAGAAAACAGTGAAGCAAGTCTCATTTTTACCATTTTTACTTTTAATGCATCTATGTTACGGTTTCACAAAGCCAGATATTGACTGAAGCTCTTTACAGAGGTTTTTATGTTTTGGTTTTTCCTCATGAGAGGACTCTATTTCCCAGAATCCATCTGTGCTGAGTTGTGTCAAAGGGCTGGCTGGGAGTGAGATGGCGATGGTGTCTCTCTTTTGGGAAGGGATCTGAGAATTCAGGTGGCCCTGCAGCCATGACCCCGATCTTCAGTGGACCCTGACTGGAGTAGTAAAGGTCATTAGGTGTGTCTATACACACTGCACATTTTTGGCCAGATGGTTTGTTTACCCAGAGAGACTGATTCCTTTCACCCAAGGTGAGGAGGAACACTGGGCTACCAGGAAGAGGAAATGGGGTGAAATTAGTAGAGGAACTGTTTGTGTGGGGAAAAAAAATGGCTGCCAGCTGCTGAGGTTAGCATTCAGTAGCCTGCAAGTAACAATGGCAAAGTAAACTTTGGTTCTAAAGTACGTAGTACTTATGTCATGCTTATGAAGGTGTCATGAAGCATAGTGAAGGGTCATGGGAGGAGTTTAGTGAACTGTTTACAATATAGAACACAAGTACATATACATGCCATATTCTGTAAAGGAGGGGCTGGCAACCCTGGACCTGGAGACTCATGCTCCAGACAGTTTATGGTTTCTTAAGTACAATTTGACCAGTCTTTAAGTGTTGAAACCCGAGCAAGAAACATCAGAGTGCTTAGACATTTCCTCCAGCTCGAGCCCATGCTCACCTGCACTCATTAAGCCTGGAGATTAATAAGATTATGTAGTCAGGGGATCGACCGGGGCACAAAGCAGAAATGTCTACAGCACTTAAGGACCAAGGTCGTCTGCCCCTGCTGCAAAGTAACAACTGGCTTGCCAGTGTTGCTCAAAATTTGAATCACACAGCTGTCAGAATGAGTGTCCCCTCAATGTAAAATACCTATTAAAAAAGAGCTTGATTTTTTTCTCTCCGTGTTTTACATTCACCGTGTGATCCGGCAGCTGCGTGAGCACCATGACAGCTGTATGCACGTGGCGTACTTAAAGCGCAGTCATCCACTGGATTAATGAGTATATGAGCGTGCCAGCATTTCTCTCAAACACCGGCACACATGCCATTCTGGAGCGAGCTCAAAAACACCTACCCCGCTCAAGGACAGGCCCTGCGTCATGGGAAATGACAGAAAATCCTTCAGTTGTCAATTACTGGACATTTTTCTTCTTCAGCATTGAGATCAGTGTATCGATTTTGTGTACGCTTAGAGAAGTGTGGAGGAGAAAACTGGTGCTCATGCACACATAGACGGACATACACATGGACTGCCAGTCACAGAAATATTCACTTCTTATGTAGGACCATCTGAACAGGAGGTGGAATGGGAAAGTGTTCCAGCAGGTTCTTAATGTGGCATCCAACAGAGATGGTCCAATGAACCTGCCATATTGACTGCCAGAAGTGTCAAACTTACATTTATTCAAATATTGTCTTTTTATTTGAAATGACTGATGTATAACTTTTATTCATTTTGTATTGGTGAACAGAAGAAAATAGCTAGAATATAACCAAAGACCAACAGTAAATTTGTTAAAAGAGGTTATATTCCTTTTTTAAACGTAAGACTCAAATTTAGTGTTTTATTCATTTTTATCAATATTCATGAAGGTGGGTCTCTGAACCCTATATGAAATAACAGGCAGGTCTTTATTATTCATTTCATGGCCTGAGCATGTGAAGGTGAATGCAGATTTGCGGAGTGATTATTTGATACTATTTAGACTCTTACAGTGTGTGCAGGTTAAGAAGCAGTGTTAGGAACTGTGTAATGTAATTAGAAAAAGTAACTGTTCTGAGTATTCCTCAAATGTTTGGATCCACGGACTGTCTGAGTATCACAGGCACTGGGATAAAAGCATAAGGATTACTAAATGGGTTCAGTGTGAATCTTGTAGCCCAACTTTGCGCCTTCTTTTGCTAACAGTTAGAGTGCCTGTTTCAGTGTAAATCTGGCCACCCCTAGTTATTAACATGCATGCTGGTCTGTGCAGTCTGTGCAGTTACACTGCAACGCTGCATGTGGAAAAACCCTTCCTGGTATCACTGCTCAATTGACTTTGTTAAACTAAATAGACCTGCAGACTACATGCATGAGGGTTGGGCCCATGTGAGCGTCTGCGGAACCGTCCGGCATGGTGGTGATGGGATGATGGCTTCTCCGGGTATATCTGAAGAGCCAGAAAAAGGCTGCAAAGATTAAATAATAATAATGATAATAAAAACACATTCATCAGTGATCAAATAAATGTATCATTATGTCTTCCACTAGATGCCAGTGTTGATTCATCTGTGCAAGTAAAATTGTTTTTATTTTGCTGAAAATATATGACTGCATTTAATTTTTTTCAGATGTGGTTAATATTGCACAGATGAAATTAATCGGAATGTAGAAATGAATGGAATCTTGGATAGTTCATCTAAATTATATTAATTTAGATAAAAAATATATTAATTTATATTAATTTAGATGAATAGTAATAATAAATTAATTACCATATTATATGTATGATTGTGAGGTGTTCAGTGAGAAGTCAGCTGTGCCAGAGTTTATATAAAGCATGACAGTATGACATAGGTGAGAATAGAATAAGAAAATGTGTACCTAAATGAGACTGACACAAATATATATGCTAAAATACAAGAGAGGGGTGGTGCTGAATGACTCATGCTGTTTATGGCACTGTTTCAGTGTGTATTTGGGCCCCACGGCCAAGCATTAAATCCATACCATTTCAGTGTGTCAAATGCAGCATTGCCTGGACGGGGGATCACTAGTGACCCCTTTTGGTCGGTATGATACCTGCAGTCTGTCTGTACAAACTACACATTAAAAGTCTCCTCTACCGTAATGTTTGGGTGAGCACAGCTGTGGAAGAAAATTGTGTTAAAAAAAAAAAAAAACACAGTGGCTTGACATCGTGTTAAATAGCATGTACAAAGCATCATATCAACTATAACTTACTGAGACTGAATGAAATCTGTGGCCATGTCCTGTTGCACGGTGCTCAGAATGTAGAATGGGAATTATGAGTTCCCTTGAGTGATGTGCAATGACTCGGTGACCCCAGAGAGAGAGAGGGATGCGGGTTATAAAAGGATGAAGTGAGCACTTTGCCGCTCCCTCAGAATGAATTTGTTCGGTCAGTTCGGAGGCTGTAAAAAAAATTGAACATCGGTCACCTGCTCATCTAAGTGGTTAAAAACGCACCGACATTAGTTTGAGGAATGCCCGACCAAGGACAGGAAGCAAAACAAATGCGATCAGGAGCAGACGGCACAAACGGTGTAAGAGCTCTGACATCACCGCCGGAATGCTCTGCCTCCACCCATGATGCACCTCTCCATTCCACAGCAAATTAAAAACATCTATCAGGGACATTAGTCTTCCAGCCACCCTTCTATGAAAGGAGAGCACTATTGCTCATTGCACATGGTGTGTGTGTGTGTGTGTGTGTGGGTGGGTGGGGGGGGTTATGGCTTTCCTTAATCAATAAAATTGCAGAAAATACATCTAATAGTCCACAGTGTATTTCTAATGAAGCACATAAATCCTCTGGCTGACAGACACTACAGTTTGTGAATAAGGAAACCTCTTTCTGGGATCTGCTGCCCGGCAAGGAACTTGGAAATGGCTCCAAAGGAAAGAGCCTAATGTCCTTGTGTTTCCGTTTACATGCAATTCTGCAACTATATTAATAAAAGACTCTCATTAATCTTTTTTTTTTTGCAATGAAGATGCAGATGTATTAAAATAACTCATCCTAGTCCTTTGCAGTAAATAGAGCATTTCTGTTTATCTAAGCTATGTCTTAAACATCACCAAAAGGTACACGCGTCTGTTGGAAAACAGTCTCCAGTCAGTGCCTGCGTGTTCAGTGTGGTTGCTAATGAGTTCCTAAATGTAATTCCACAGCCAAGCCAGATACAATTTGAGGCAGCCGTTTCTCCCTCTAATTTTCTCATAATTTAAAACAATATGCATATGCAGACATCTCGATTGGTTGCAGACACAACACAAGACGTCAGTAGGTTGCTGCTGTTTTTAATGGGTATTACTTTAGTCTTCGCAAGCTGTTCATTTGGTTGCATGGTTTATATCCCATATAAACTGTAAGAGTTGATTAAAAGGTGATTAATTGTCTGTGTCAAATTCCCTATCTCATTAAACAGTTTGGTACAGTTACGGTGGCCGTTCATTTTACAGATATTAACTGTTCATATTCACATAGTCACACATTCAGTCCCAACTAATGCTTGCAGTTCAACCCCACATCCTGGGGCTGTGCAAATGTGACTCCATAGTCACTCTGTAGTTCAACAAAACGATGAAAACTATCGGATGAAAAACATTTTCGTAAACTAAAATAAAATAATTAATGAAACAAGAACGAAAACCCTACACTTAACAAAACTAACACTGGTGAATACAAAAAACGTGAGGATGCTGGTGTTAATTTGTTTATCAAAAAGTCTATCAGGTCACCAGACTCAAAAGTAAACCCCAGAATATTTCACTAGTCTGTTAAACTATAATTACCAAAAACTGAAATAAAAATATACCAAAACCAAAAAGAAATCTCTCTGTGAAATAAAAACTAAACTGGAACTTGAAACTGGAACAGAGAAAAGTGAAAATTTGAAAATAATACTGAAATAGAAACTAATATTGAAACACAGAACTATAATAACCTTGCACGCAATTGAACTGAGATGTCTGTGAACTGGTATAATTTGGCATGCAGTGCCTGCTCTGATTGGGCTTTTGAAGTCTGTACCTCCTCTGATTGGCTGTTTAAATCAGAAATCAGTGCAGCCTCTGATTGGCTGTTAATGACAGCGCTTCCCCCGGATGGCTGCTTATGTCAATGCCACCTCCCATTGACTTATGAAGTCAGTTATGACTCCTCTGATTGGCTGCTGAAGTCAGTGCCTCCTCTGATTGGTTGTTGGAGTCTGTGCCACCTCTGATTGGCCAATGATGAGGTTCTCTCTGAAGTGTAGCAGACAGCAGCCATCCTGCTCACCAGATAAGCACCCTGTCCCTGATGCTCCGATGCCCTTTAATCTTAAAGAGCTTCATCATGTAAATGTCCTTATCTACCCATTTTAAGTGGGTGGCTCAGGAGTAATGAAATTTACTGTGGGTATTTATCACAATTACCACTGCAGGGACCCCCACTGAGAGTGAGATAAGCGCACACGTCAAATCCCATAGATTATTACAGGCATCACTTAACACACTGAGCCTGTGGTGCTCGCGTGTACGGCTGATTAGCATGCAGACAAGTGTCAGTGTGTGTGTGTGCGTGTGTGCATGCGTACGCAAGAGCTTGTGATTGTACTTCCATAGTGTCCATTCAGCCTGTCTAAGGTAGTATGCTTTTTATGTCATGTTTTGTGGTATAAGGCCAGTCAAGGCTGCCTCACTGCTGGACACGGTTGCAAGAGATCAGGTGCTCCCATCTGTTATTCACACATGCTTAACACGCCACTCCCGTGGACATGTAGAGAATGTGCACCCTTGTGGAATATTTAGATCTTTCCATCGGCTTAGGAGCCATTCGTCTCCAGCAGGAGCAGCTAAATTCGGTCTTCCTGGGAGGAGGATGTCTTTCAGTCTCCGGCATTAATGGCGTAATTGGAGTCATTAATTGGATGGCTCCTGCAGTCAGCTGACTGAAAGGCATGCTTAAACTGCAGGCGTCCCAACTGTTCAGAGCATAAAACGATCCACCTCTGATCTGTGTGTGATGTTTCATTAAAGACGTGCAAGTGTGCAGGTGCATTATATATGCGGTTTGAGAGCAGAAGATTTTACATTCAACAGATGTGATTCCTCCTGTGGCTTTGGCTGGGATTCAGTGTGCATCATGGAGGAATGTGGGAGACTATAGATTACCATTCACCAGCACACATGTGAAAACATGCTCATGGAACTGCAGTTTGTTGTGCATAAAATTAAAAAAGTGGATTCGCATTATATCCTGGGGACTCAGCTCAGAAACACAATTGAAATCATCTTAAAATCTGCCATTTTAATACCTGCATTGTTTTCATTGCTCTTGGATACAAGGTGTCTGACACAGAAATTGAATGATTTTATGCTATGTTATATTCAGCGGTAGCAGAAACAGTATGTGCACTGAAGTGGTTCTATTGACATTGTTGTACGTTGCTTTTGAAAATTTTTGGTACATTTGAACTCCAGCTTGTAGTTAGGGGCTAGGATCACACCTGGCCAGGGTTGTTGACTTGCGCCGTTCTGGGAGAGGGAGAACACTCTCCCACTGGCTTTCTCCAGCGGGGGCCTTCGGCCTGGACTCCATGTAAAGCTGCTTCCTGACAGCCGTGCTGTAAAAAAGCACAAACACACGATTGAGTTTAACAAAAAAGTTGGGGATGGAGAGATCTTAAGGGATGCTGTGGATGAGTTGTCACAAGATGGTGGAGATCAGAGCCCCGGATACTGACAATTTATCTCCAGTATTTTCCCGTCTCCAGTTTGATAACTAAAGCATATAATACAAATGCAGTTTCGAAAGCAATGTTATCTGCACTCGCTTGTCAGGTGTTATCATTAATTAGCATTTTATAAGCATTTTGTAGCAAATACTGAAAGATTCCCCTGACAGCTCTACAGCTGATGTGAAGAAGTTTGTACATATATGACTAACCCAATACATACCACAGAATGCATGCCATGATATCAAATATTGTAATATATATGACAAACTGCTTGTAGAAAAATTGGATAATAGCAAGGGGTAAGAGGTAAGGGCCAGGGCTGTCTCCTATTTCCTGTTGAGTAGTGATTTTCCGTTGAGCTTTCCGAGAGCGGATAGTCCCATCGCTCATTTGAATGTAAATCCGCTTCACCTTTCCTTGGAAGTATGCATTTGCACAGCTGACTAGGAGTAGAAAAGCTGTGCTTTTCACACCCTAATAACAAAGCCTTTTGTTTTTTTGTTTTGCAAAGGGCATTCGGCCAGTGTCCAAGAGATGCCAAATCCAGATCCATTGCCAAACTGTAGCTGTATATATTGCCAAATAGTAGGTCAATCAAGGGCCAAAAATCTAATTACTTGAGCGGAGATGGAGAGGAAATTAAAAAAAAAAAACAGCCCGTGCTGTTTGGGACTCTGAAACTACCCCAGGCATGGGGCTGTACCTCCTTAAGGCAGGGTCATATGTAGGGCCTGTGTGATATAAACTACCCCAGGCATGGGGCTGTACCTCCTTAAGGCAGGGTCATATGTAGGGCCTGTGTGATATAAACTACCCCAGGCATGGGGCTGTACCTCCTTAAGGCAGGGTCATATGTAGGGCCTGTGTGATATAAACTACCCCAGGCATGGGGCTGTACCTCCTTAAGGCAGGGTCATATGTAGGGCCTGTGTGATATAAACTACCCCAGGCATGGGGCATGGGGCTGTACCTCCTTAAGGCAGGGTCATATGTAGGGCCTGTGTGATATAAACTACCCCAGGCATGGGGCATGGGGCTGTACCTCCTTAAGGCAGGGTCATATGTAGGGCCTGTGTGATATAAACTACCCCAGGCATGGGGCTGTACCTCCTTAGGGCAGGGTCATATGTAGGGCCTGTGTGATATAAACTACCCCAGGCATGGGGCTGTACCTCCTTAGGGCAGGGTCATATGTAGGGCCTGTGTGATATAAACTACCCCAGGCATGGGGCTGTACCTCCTTAGGGCAGGGTCATATGTAGGGCCTGTGTGATATAAACTACCCCAGGCATGGGGCTGTACCTCCTTAGGGCAGGGTCATATGTAGGGCCTGTGTGATATAAACTACCCCAGGCATGGGGCTGTACCTCCTTAAGGCAGGGTCATATGTAGGGCCTGTGTGATATAAACTACCCCAGGCATGGGGCATGGGGCTGTACCTCCTTAAGGCAGGGTCATATGTAGGGCCTGTGTGATATAAACTACCCCAGGCATGGGGCATTGGGGCTGTACCTCCTTAGGGCAGGGTCATATGTAGGGCCTGTGTGATATAAACTACCCCAGGCATGGGGCTGTACCTCCTTAGGGCAGGGTCATATGTAGGGCCTGTGTGATATAAACTACCCCAGGCATGGGGCATGGGGCTGTACCTCCTTAAGGCAGGGTCATATGTAGGGCCTGTGTGATATAAACTACCCCAGGCATTGGGGCTGTACCTCCTTAAGGCAGGGTCATATGTAGGGCCTGTGTGATATAAACTACCCCAGGCATGGGGCATTGGGGCTGTACCTCCTTAGGGCAGGGTCATATGTAGGGCCTGTGTGATATAAACTACCCCAGGCATGGGGCTGTACCTCCTTAGGGCAGGGTCATATGTAGGGCCTGTGTGATATAAACTACCCCAGGCATGGGGCATTGGGGCTGTACCTCCTTAAGGCAGGGTCATATGTAGGGCCTGTGTGATATAAACTACCCCAGGCATGGGGCATTGGGGCTGTACCTCCTTAGGGCAGGGTGACATCCGCCCCTCCATTCCCCCAGCACCACAGGAAGTTGGTGCAGTACTTCACAGGACACAAAGCACAGTCCTGTGTGCATAGAAGCTGTACAGCAGTTGCAAAGCTCAGACAGAGATAAACAACAGCAACAAAGGAGATGAAGTCCCAGAATGATACTCTACTTTTGCACTGATGTCACATGTCTTTGTTTTTCACCAGTGCATACATGCCAGTAACAGTTGACCAGTATTGTCCTGCCAAAGTTGCAAAATGTTGCCTGTGTGTGTGTATGTGCGTGTGCATGTGTGCGTATGCACATGAGCGAACATGCATGCATGCATATGCGTATGTATGTGTATGTGTGCGTGTGTGTGATAAAAGTTTTAACGTACACATGCAGAAATAGTGTACATAATTTGTGTGTGGGGGTTACACAAATTAGGAATATCTGTAATGAGCAAGCAAAAAGAATTGCTTTTCTGCGATCAACAATTTAAGCGAAAGTATTTCATTTATGTAAGTCATTATGGAAAGGTACAAATACGATGTAACATTGGTAGAGCGTGTAGCTCAATTAAGACATGGATTGTATTCAACACATTTTGTAACGATGTTTTCATTTGGCTTTTATGATTTTCCCTTTCCAGCCATGATACCGGCGCTGTACTGCACACTGAAGGAAGACTGTGAGCTTTGTAAGGAGGTATAACTGGGCGTATTTGATGAGTTTATGGAGAAGCATCCGTAAGAGAGAGTGGAGTGTTCCCTCCGTGACCTGAGAATTGTTCACCTGTTTTTCAGTTTATAGTAGACTGACACATTGTCTACATGGACTCTGAAAGCTGAACCTTTGGTCATTGTGGAGGAAAGAAGTGATTTGTTTAGCGTGGCGAATGGTGGAGGTGGCGGTCTGTGTCACATGCTTTTACATTTCCAGGCCGAAATGAGAGCTCATTCTCACAAGCGAGGGGGTCTGAGTCAGAGACTGAGAGGGTTCTGTGACCCAGGGGTGAAAAATACAACTGTAGTGTATACTAAAAGCGTACTATGAAAAGTCTTAGGGATTAACATAATGACCATGAACTGGTGTTTAAACTCCCTGGCATCAAAGTGAATGAGCACATTCTGTATATACAGACATTTCACTAAAGATCCATCGCTGAACTTTTGAGTGTCTCGCCAGATCCGTGACTGCAATTCAGAGCGGTTAAAGCGTGGAGTGACAGCCTCTGATGAATCAAAGCTAATGAGCTCTCCTCAGCTCATGCACAATGGTGAGAGATTGGGCTTTGACTGTCGGGCGAAATCATAATTAATTACGAACCGAGCCATTTAATTCCGTTCGCAGCTCAGCAACAGACACTGTGCGTTTCGGTAATTGCCCCGCATACGTAACCGCTCTGCTGTACAGGTCTGTGTTGTATCGGGGTGACTGGCCCATGCGCCCCCAGTACAGTATCGCACAGGCGAGGAGCCAGAGGTGAGCATTCGGCCCATTGGCCGCCGTGATGTGACCGGCTCGCCTCTCGTTCTGGCTCAAACTGCTGTCGCAGGGTCTCTTTGGCGGGGTTTCAGATTTCAGATCAGAAGCTTAAATTAAAGAGTGAGATGTGTGGCTCATTCCAATGCGCTCGGCTGCCTTTTGGCCCTTTTTTATCTCCCCTTTATATCTCAGCTGTCAGACGGATTCTGCATGCTCATTTTTTTTTTCAGCTGAAACCTTGTCTGAATTATGCGGCTCCTGTTTTTATGCTCTTAATAATCAAGCACCTTCTTAAAAAAATATGTTTTTTTTAAGTATTTGTTTTTCCAATTTCATCACTATGATAGTGGAGTTGCTGAAGCCATTGAACTGAAATGTTTGAACGGTCATAAGAAATTTTTACATAATCATGTGATGGTCTCCAAAACCGTTCCCTTTTAAGTTTTGTTCTCTATAAGACTTGCAGTGGACTGTATGCACTTTTGTCACAAAGTGCAGGGCTGAAGAGTGGAATCTTTACATATAAGATTGCATATATAAATGCAATCCATATTTTAGCATTGGAAATGATAAGGTCATATTAAATGTGCTCATTAATTTTGTGGAAAAATGAAGGCAAGGCTACACTCTCATTTTTACAGAGCTATTGCTATCTATAATACATTATCTTATCACTTGACCGTCGTTGTATTTCTTTTTCTGCTTTCCCTCTAAGTTGATTCTTCTGATCTTGCATTCAAAGAACTCAAGCGTATTTATATTATTTATCAGTCGTTTATAGGGAACAGCAGGTGGTATCATGGACGGATGACGGTTTTCATTTTCTTGTAGGTACTGTACCTACAATCGCCAGAAGGGGGCACTCGAGCATTTTTTATGGCTGCGGCTGCAGCGCTGTGGTGAAAAAAGACGAGAAGATTATAAACTAGGAATACAAATTCCGCGAAGCCCGGCAAGCTGTTATGCAGCGATGAATCTTCTTTCTTCTCTGGGTGAAAAAACCGCTGTCTTATTTCTTTGCATTGTATAGGTTAGCTTGAGAGACCCAGCACTACCGCTCCGTTAATTTGTGCGTTAGTAGAGCGATGTGTTGTGGAGATTAGTCTTTGAACAGTTTCATAGTGGTCACTTCAAATGCAGAAAGCATCGCCAGAATAATACGATTGTTTTGCAGGCTTCTTCGTCGTCAGTTCCGGTTACTCGTGGCTTTGAAAGCTGTGTGTATTTAACACTGACGTCCAGACGTCCCTCTCCTGTCAAGTTTTGAGGGTGAAAAAAAAACTAAATTGCTGTTGCGTCGCCTGGACTGACGGATCTCTATACCCCCAACGGACTTCAGAGGAGAAACAACGTGCTTTGAATATAGAGCAGATTTAAACTAATACTGACAAATTTTGAATCGCGCGTTGCTTTTGTGCAAACGCCAGTATCCTGAGCAGAAAGCGTTTGGGATATTTTATACCCTGTGTTGAAATGTTTGCTCTCAGTACATCTTATTAACTGAACGTCCCTACCGGACAGCTTTCGGTACTGTCCCCAAAAGGAGCGAGAACAGAAGGAATCATTGGCCATCAACTCTTGTGAAAACGTCAAAACAACAAGCAGGAAATATAAGTTGCTTCATCAGAAGAGAACCAGAAGTCTTCAGTTGTGACATGCAGTAGTACTTCAGCTTTACTTATGGCTTCACTGTATCAGAGATTTACGGGAAAGATTAATACGAACAGGTCTTTCCCCGTTCTTCCGGAGGCCAGTCATCTGCTCGGGGGACAGGGCGCGGAGGAGGACAATGCAGGAAAGACCCCACGCCCCTTGCAAGAAATCCGTCCCCGTTTCCATTATCAGCAGAGCAGGAGTGAATGCGAAGATGAGGACGTAAGAGAAATCTTGTTCTACCCCTCTGTTGTGTTGTCAGTTGCAGGAGTCCATGTAGAAAATGCTCTGCGCCGTTGGTGTCAGACTTGTTTTAACCAGGTGTGATAGTAACCAGCCAGGCCATCAGTTAGGCTAATGCATACACGCACTTTGTATTGTTTGGGCTTACATATTCATAGCGTGTTAATAAAAATGGAACAAACATCTATTCATATATCCATTTTTATAGATCTCGCATTTGAGCCTGCAGATGGAGCAGATGCATCCCCATCTACCTCATGCCTTTTCCGTTTATGAAATTAATCTGTTATTGTTTAAAAGTTGGCTCGTTTTGGAAGCTGTTGTGATTTGTAATGGTTATGTTCTTTTAACTTATGCATTCCCAAACTGAATGTTCTATGTGTCAAAGCGCTAAATCTCTTGCTCAGAGTAAAAATCCTGCCAAGTTGTCCAATAACTCTCCAAAAACATATTTCTGAATATGCATAGGCATATTCAGAAATGAGTGCATGTCTCACTAGTTACCGCTGTGACAAAGGTGCGTGATGGAGTCGTGAGTTAACGCCTGTTGGATCGATTCTTTCAGCTATTTGTTTGCAAGTCTCTTTAAAAATACAAGCAATAAATCAAACAGATGGCACACCGGATGCAGCCCCGCAGCGAGTATTATTAGATTCGTAATATTCTGAGGGGATTTGCTGACAGTACAGCTCCGTATTCGAATAATTTGCTCTCCGATGATAGCGCTCATGAATCAGCCCACTACTCTGTCCTGAAAATAATAGTTTAAGGAGTTCAGTTGTCTTGCAGTCGTTTCAATCACCTGCATGCTTTGTGCACCAACTGGCTGTTTACCATGTAAACATGTAAGCTAAAGATTTCGGCTGTGTAGGTCTCTTCATTCGGTGAATCCAAGTTTATATATGCATTTTAATTGCACAGTGCAAGTGTAGAATACGTTTGCTTAAATTACACCCCCCCCCCCCCACCCCCCAATGGACTTTACCAAACCTGTACTTTACAAAGATAAAGAGATGACTTGCTTTCAACCTTCCTGTTGTACCGGATTTTGACATAGTGTGTGTATGAGGTATGCATCCTTTGTACGGACCCTGCATGCGGACACCTGTAGCGTAGGAGTAATAAATACGAGAAATGAATGGCTCATCACTGCTGCGGCATGTCTGGAGTGCTGTAATGTTTCAGCAGGGGTCGCCTTCGGCTGCGATAGGAAAGTTTATAATACCGGCCCTTTCCCCCGGGAGCACCAAAATACTGAATTCCCAAACTAACATCTGAAAACGAATTTTGTCAAGATGTTTTATAGTGTTTTATAGTTGCTTAGGCTCACTTAACGTCTAAATTAACTTTGCTATATCTTAACTTCGTTATCCCTGAAGTTGTTCACCATCACAGAGCACGCGGTTCCAGCCTAGCGTTAACATGGGCACGCGACGCTGTCCAAGGTGCTGAAATGCGATGTTCGAGGAGATCATGCCGAGCTCAACATACTCACGAGCACTGCCGCGTCTAAACAAATAAATGACGCCAAAGTGATTATCATTCAAGGAATGTTTGAATAAGCGCTTGTACAAATGTGACACTCAACATGGCTGAAAACCACAGCGCGCCCAAATAACAAGTGAAAGCAAGTCTGGGGCATGATGAATGAATGCGGCTGTAATAGAAAACAGGTTCGGCGCGTTTAAAGGGAAAGGGGCGGTACTGTAAACAGAATCGTTTTTCACCCTACGCCTTTCACCGACTATTCATTTTCGTCATATGCGAATGATTTGTAGCATTCCATTAATTAGTTAACAATCGATCCTGCATATATTTCAAGGTAGCAATTCTAGATGTATTCTGGTGACAAGTAACGCAGTGTCTTTTACAGTGTTTTCCTCTGGTGACAGTCCGTGCTTTCAGTGCCAGTATGTTGTTGTGAATTATTAATGTGTGCTGACAGTTCTCCTAATAAAGGTTAGTAAAGACTGCTCCAAATTATACCCTTGCTTCCGAAGCACTCTCATCAAAAACCTGAATCTACCCAACTCTGTACCACTTCCAATCACTTTTATCATTTTCAAGGATGCTGTAAATCTGTGAATTTCTGCTTCACTATAATCTTCTCATGAACTGTTCAGAGGAGAGCAAAAGTGTGGTCACATGACAGACTAACATCACATGACTAAATATTGTGGCAAGTCATTCTGTGAATTAATTCTTTCTTCTTGGAAGGTTTCAGAATTTGTCTGCAAATAAAAACATTTTAAATGGGTCAGATGCAAAGTGAAAAAAGCCTGGTGTTTAAAGTTATTTATGTACCGAGTCCATTTTGTCAATATATTAAACTCATAGCTTGACGGTGACTTTGCTTTTCTGTGGTGTGTCTAAAAAAAGTGTGCACAAATTGTTCCTGCACAGTACAGTAATTCCGACCTCATCCTCTGCTGCGGGGACGAAGGTGGAATGAGGCCTGTGGCGTTTTTTTCCTTTGCTGTGAAATGCATCTTTGAAATTTGTAGTAAAAAAAGAGAGAGAGAATCCAAAATGAGGTCTAGAGGAACAGTAGTGAAGTATTCCCCTCAGAAAGTCACAGCATTGCTTTGAGGAGAGGTGGCTTGCATGTGATCTTACCCATCTGTGGAATTGGATACACACTAAACAACAGGTTTTCTTTATTCACAGAGAGGACAATAGCCATGTACTTATTAGCAATAATAGAAAACTAGTACAAAGTGAGAAAGTGGATGTATTTTTGTTTATTTCTACAGCTGAAGTTGTTTCATCTCCTCTGATGCATGTTTTTCTAGTTTTTAACGTGTTTTGTGGCTTTGTTTAGGCTGAGTCTGACCGTGGTTTAATGAGCTGTTATAACGTGTTTTGTGGCGTTGTTTAGGGTGAGCCTGATCGTGGTTTACTGAGCTGTTATAACGTGTTTTGTGGCTTTGTTTAGGCTGAGTCTGACTGTGGTTTACTGAGCTGTTATAACGTGTTTTGTGGCTTTGTTCAGGCTGAGTCTGACTGTGGTTTACTGAGCTGTTATAATGTGTTTTGTGGCTTTGTTTAGGCTGAGTCTGACTGTGGTTTACTGAGCTGTTATAATGTGTTTTGTGGCTTTGTTTAGGCGGAGTCTGACTGTGGTTTACTGAGCTGTTATAACGTGTTTTGTTGCTTTGTTTAGGCTGAGTCTGAATGTGGTTTACTGAGCTGTTATAATGTGTTTTGTTGCTTTGTTTAGGCTGAGTCTGAATGTGGTTTACTGAGCTGTTATAATGTGTTTTGTGGCTTTGTTTAGGCTGAGTCTGACTGTGGTTTACTGAGCTGTTATAACATGTTTTGTTGCTTTGTTTAGGCTGAGTCTGAATGTGGTTTGCTGAGCTGTTATAATGTGTTTTGTGCCTTTGTTTAGGCTGAGTCTGAATGTGGTTTACTGAGCTGTTATAACATGTTTTGTGGCTTTGTTTAGGTTGAGTCTGACTGTGGTTTACTGAGCTGTTATAATGTGTTTTGTGGCTTTGTTTAGGCTGAGTCTGACTGTGGTTTACTGAGCTGTTATAATGTGTATAGTGCCGTTGTTTAGGCTGAGTATGACTGTGTTTACTGGGCTGTTGTAACAATGTTTTGGAGAGCACAGATCCTGCACTACACAGCTGAGAGCTTATTGTTCTCCACCATAGGCTGGGTTTCCCCACAACAGGTGCTCCGCCTGCTTCTGAGGGAAAATAAGATTCAGGGAAAAACATTGTCACAGTTGTGTTGAGAATTTGTGATGATCCTTCTGTGTGCTTGTGTGCACATGTGTGTTTGTGTGTAAATACATGTGTGTGTGCATTTGTGTGTGCATGTGTGTGTGTGTGTCTCTGTGTCTGTAAATATTACGTATTCCAGCTCTTTCCCTGGGGTAATTTCACAAATGATTATTGATTTGTTTTCTATAAAACTGAAAATGTAATTTAAAGGTCAGTTAGGTACACGTTTGAAATGATAATCACCATCTCCCCTGAGGAAGTTGGATTTAAAAGGTTTGTAGGTCTATATCTAGCTGTCTCTCTGTATACGTTTATTTGCATGTCATCGTGTCTGTCAATTTTTCATGTCTTCCTGTAATCGATATTGTGTCAACATCCATTCTTAATTTTCATTCATATTTAAATAGTAGCTTTTTATTTAGAAATACAGCGTGGTGAGTTAATTATGGCAAGCTTTGAACCAAAAAGTATTCTGAAGGAAACACAAACAAGCCCTGACACTTCATTTCAGTCATTATATTCATTATTCTTTTTAAAGTAAAATTTCAAGACAATCGATGACTGCGTTCAGGCCTCTGTCAGTCTCTCTTACTGCCTGTATCAGAGCGGTATGGTAACAAAGTTTCACCACTAGAGGCCGATGTTGAGTCAGGTCTGCAATCTTTCAAGGGAACTGATTATTATCATGTAGCTCTGGGTGTCCTGGTAATGAATGCAACATGGTCACTTCTTTTTATGACCTACTATTGGAATTCAGCCATGATATTGAATGAACAAGTCATTAGTCACGAAAAGACCATTGTCTGGAATTAAGTGCTGTTTAATGAAAACAGAAAAAAGTGGAATATGAATATCTGGATGCTTAAAAGAAGAGAGAGCTGTTGACATTTCCCAGACTGATCCAGGATCAGTGAGTTTCACACATCCCTCACATCATAAGTTGTTCCGTTCTAACAGATTAATGTTTAACTCTGTTTGTGTGAAACAGAATGTTTTTATAGTTGTATTGCCCTGCATATAATAAAGTTGACATTGTATATATACTCAAAATCAGTCTGCTCATATGTTAATGGTTAGTCAAATAGTAATGTTTTATGTTTGTGTACGTGTGTGTGTGTGAGTGTGTGTGTGTGTCCGTGTGTGTGTGAGTGTGTGTGTGTGTGTGTGTTAGTGTGTATGTGTGTGTTAGTAGAGTGGTAATGTAAGGGCGTGGGTTGGGCCATCTTGAATCATTTATGGTTCATCATTGTAAGAGGAAATCATAAAATTGACCTGAAATACTCATCATTTATTGACATAAATTGGTAAACTGGGACCAAGCCAGGTTCACTCTGTCTGCAGGCTAACTTTCATTGCTGGCTAACCCTTGAGCTGTGAGATCTAGTGTGATTGCTAGAGGCTGCAGTGGTGAAAGGTGTTGCCTTCCTTATGCAATCAGAGGAAAGTCTAACTGCTCCAGATCCATTCTTAGTCACGGCACTTAATTCACCGCAGCAAGAGCCGTAACCATAAGCCGCACCTGCTTCCTCTGTCAAAGCACTGTGTCTTCACCGCTAACCTTAGCACTGATGCTAATGACACTGTTGCCCCACTGCTCAGACCTCTCTCTCTCTCTCGCTCTGATTGGCTGGCTCTCCTCTGCTTGTAACAAAGTAACTAGGGCAGAGTCATTTCAGGGAGGGTGCTGTTGAGGTGTGTTGCTCAAGATCTGGAGGAGTGTGTGTGTGTGTGTGTGTGTCTGTGTGAGAGAGAGAGTGTGTTTGTGTGTGTGTCTGTGTGCCTGCACGTGTGTGTGAGAGGGTAAATGTGTGTGTGCATACATGTGCATGTGTGTGTGTGTGTGTGTGTGCTGCATATGTGTGTGAGAGAGTAAATGTGTGTGTGCATGCGTGTGTGTGTGTGTGCTGCACGTATGTGTGAGAGAGTAAATGTGTGTGTGCATACGTGTGTGTGTGTGCTGCATGTGTGTGTGAGAGAGTAAATGTGTGTGCATATGTGCATACAAGTGTGTGTTTGTGTGTGTGCAAAGGTGCTTGTGAGGTGCAAAGCACAGAGCATGCAGTGTTTATGTGCTGTGGTCACTGGTGCAGCTCCTTACCGTACTGTTACTGTAATTAATTAAAGATACTCGCAGAGCTTCTCCTCAGTAACAAAGGGCTCCCACGTGCCCGCTCAGTGACATGAGTCTGTGCTCTGAGGATGCTACAGTTCATTCCACCACACTGCAGTGACACAGTCTGGCCCTAGCCCTCCCTTAGTCTCTGAGGTAGCCAGACATGGTGCGCCTTACATTTATTGTCAGTACACTGGTGGGGGCATTGTGCTCTTTGCTGCTGTTTTGGTTTAGCGCTGTTTACATTGAGGTGACTGCTGATCCGATGGCCTGTTCCAGTGTGACTGTATTAGTCCTTGCTCTAGAACTACACCCTCACCCCAGGCTCAGCAAGAGGTTTAGAGCTACTCCTCTACTTCCTCTCTGGACAGGAGCTCATTACCTCCTCCAAGCTTGGGAGCTACTCAGCCAGCTGCTTGGACTTGCATTCACCTGTTGATTGGTACACTAGATGGCTTATATGCAGATTTAAGCTTGTTCAATATTTGACTAACAGAAATAAATATTAAAACACACTGTACTTGCATTCATATTGTGTTTTATTAGTAAGATAATACTCTGTACACTAATAGTGGATACCCATCTGTCTTTCATGCAGAGACTTGAGTTTCCTGTGTCTGTTTGTGAATGACTGGTTGTGCTCCTCCCGTGTTTCAGGCGTGCAGACATGATAACGGTAATAGGACAGAACTGTGGAGGGATATTTCCAATGCAATCAGTCAGAGATCCCAGAGACAGGAGGACCTCTGTGGCTGAACCTCGGGAGGGGAGGCCTGGGGCAGCGGCTGGCTGGCAGGACCGAAATGACTTCATTTTAGAGCGGGGAGTCTGTGTGTCCTTTGTCACGGCAGGTCCATTTCCAGAGCCAGAGTCTCTCTCCTCGGGCGCCGTCCTGTGTGTGATGAAATTAGAGGGACTATGGGGTAGATGTCAATAGGGAGACAGGACAGGTGCCACCTCCCGCTGCAGGCCTAAACCTCAGACTGATCCATCACATTTTACTGCATGCTGGCGCATAGTATGTGCCTGTATTCAGACTAACATTTAAATCTTTACAGTCTATTTGATTACACATATTAAACTGAAGCAGGTTATATACATGTTACATAATATACAGGTATAGACTCTGATATGGTGCCTGTCATTCTCACTCAAGGAAGGAAAACAGGAAAAAGCTCATTTCAGGCTAAGTGCCAGGATATGATGTGACAGTTAAACTCTGAGCAATCTTCATGATATGGTCATATCATTGCTGTTGTTATTGTTGTTGTTGTCAGTGTTGCTGCTGTTGTTGTTAATTATAATAATAATACAGTGTTTGATAGAGCTGGGTTGTTGCAGGCTGAGCTGGGTGGTATAGGCAGGGTTACAGGGTTACTCACCCGCACAGAATTTCCTTTTGTTTGTTTGTCACAAACAGCGCCCCATCCTGAGCTTTCTCAAAGCTGAGAGGGAGAGAGGGAAGGGTGTGTGTGTGTGTGTGTTTGGGTTTTGCAGTGAGATTTTTTTTGCAGTAAGTAATGGAGGTTATGATAATAAGGTAGATAGTAAGAATGGCATTATGTTTCAGTGCCATCAGCAGAATGTGTGCCTGGAGCGCAGGGACCGAGGATCAGCTGCCCTGTGTCTGTGTGTGTGTGTGTGTGTGTGTGTGTGTGTGTGTGTGTGAGTGTGTGTGTGTGTGTGTGTGTGTGTGTGCGCGTGTGTGTGTGTATGCGTGTGTGTGTGTGTGTGTGTGTGTGTGTGTGTGCGCGTGTGTGTATGCGTGTGTGTGTGTGTATGTATGTGTGTGTGTATGCATGAGTGTGTGTGTGTAGGTGTCTGTTTTAAGCTTTGAGCTCTTCTGCATGTGTGTGTGTGCACGCATGTGTGTGTGCGTGTGTGTGTGTATGTGTCTGTTTTAAGCTTTGAGCTCTTCTGCATGTGTGTATGTGCGTGCACGCGTGTGTGTGTGCGTGTGTGTGTATGTGTCTGTTTTAAGCTTTGAACTCTTCTGCATGTGTGTATGTGCGTGCACGCGTGTGTGTGCGTGTGTGTGTATGTGTCTGTTTTAAGCTTTGAGCTCTTCTGCATGTGTGTATGTGCGTGCACGCGTGTGTGTGTGCGTGTGTGTGCGTGTGTATGTGTGTGCGTGTGTGTGCGTGTGTGTGTGTGTTTGTGTGTGTGTGTGTGTGTGTGTGGGTGCATGTGTGTGTGTATGTGTCTGTTTTAAGCTTTGAGCTTTTCTGCATCGTTTTTTAAAATATCCTGATCTGTTTATGCATATTCCTCATTGTGAGCAGTGGCTTTGGTCTTCTGCATAAATACAGTTCTCCTGGGCGCTTTTGAATCTGTCGTGTGATGTTATGTTTTTCTTCCTTTTTCTAAATAAACAAAGTTGCTCACAGTCTTTTGGATCGCACCAAGTCATGTGCATTCGCTTTCATCGCTTATGCAATGTTGGGTTATTGAGCTGTGGCTGTTTGTGTTGGGGAACATTTTCACATGCTTTTAAAGAGGTCGATGTATGACGAAGATTAATGAGATCAGTATGATAAAGCTGTTTCTCTGGGCTTTACATCTATTTGCCTCTATGCGGTTAACTGATTTCTAAGCTGTAGTAGGCAGGGCTGTCCTAAACTGGCAATGACTGGACTGTGGCAGTTTGACATCTCTTACAATTATCACTCACGAGGTTGTGAAGTTCCTCCCCACATCCAGAGTAACACCCAAATGCAGTCGCCATTGGAACGTTGTGCTGGAAAAAGTAAACTCACAGGCTGTGTTCCAAAGCTGTCTCACAGAGTTTGGATAGAGGTTTGGTTGAGGTGTGTGACTTTCTCAGAGGTGGTACAGTAGAGTTTGGTTGAGGTATGTGTCTGTCTTAGAAGCAATGCAGTCAAGTTTGGCTGAGGTATGTGACTTTCTCAGAAGTGGTGCAGTAGAGTTTGGTTGAGGTATGTGGCTATCTTAGAGGTGATTCAATAGAGTTTGGTTGAGATAGGTGGCTTTCTCAGAAGTGGTGCAGTAGAGTTTGGTTGAGGCATGTGTTTGTCTTAGAGGAGATTCAGTAGATTTTGGTTGAGGTGTGTGACTTTCTTAGAGGTGGTGCAGTCAAGTTTGGTTGAGGTATGTGTCTGTCTTAGAGGTGGAGCAGTTGAGTTTGGTTGAGGTATGTGGCTATCTTAGAGGTGATTCAGTTGAGTTTGGTTGAGGTGTGTGACTTTCTCAGAGGTGGTGCAGCAGAGTTTGGCTGAGATGGGTGGCTTTCTCAGAAGTGCTGCAGTAGAGCTCTGTACAGTGAGTATAGCTCACACGGACAACAACAGCAGCATCCAGCCAGCCATGCCCAGCACGGGATCAGTCAATCTCATAGGGAAGTGCTTGAGCCCCTGCTAGCTGTTTTAATACCCCAGTAATTCTGGAGTGCTGTGTGCTTTAGGATTATGTTCACGCTCGTTCTGAAGCGGCCTTCAGGGTCTTACATAAGGTCACCTCATGTTCGGCCTCACAGCTTAGCGCCGCTCCCCGCTAGGCCTCTGGCGGTAAACATGCATCTGTCAGCGACGGATTTCGATGCCGCCGTTTCTGCCTCTCCAACTCTGCTTTGCTTGAGTCAGCGGCTTTGCAGCGCCCTGTTTTTTACCCAGAACAGTTATTTTTAGGGATGAACTGATAGTCTGATAACTGATAAAATAACCATAACCCTTCGATTAAAAATAATTAAAAACTCTCATTTACTGAGTGAAAACCCCCCTCAAACCATGAGGCCCCTGGTGACCCTTTGTAAATGTAGTCTTTGACGCGTGTTCGAAAGAACCCTACATTAATATAAACGTGTGCGCGTGCAGTTCAATGCAAGCGTCTCTCTCTCTCTCTCTCTCTCTCTCTCTCTCTCTCTCTTTGGCCGAGGGAGACGGAGTGTGAAATTTTTCATTAACGAGGATGAAAGACAGCTTTAGGCGGGGGGTGGGCGTGTGGTGGGGGGGGAGGGCAGTTCGACGGGACTGGATGCAGATTTGTATAAACCCCGCCCTGTGCAGAGAACTGTTTGCACAGCAGCCTTTAAATTAAGCATCAGATTAGTTCCGGTCCACTTCCCTAAAGTACCAGCGGGGGTTATTCTTGGGCTAAAAGTGCCACCCTGCCACTGCCACTGTCCTCGGGAGCATCATCGTCACCACGGCGACCGTTTAGGAGATTAAGAAAGAGACGACAGCAACACTGACAGCCACAACAACAACGACGACAGATGCATTTTCGCCCTCCTCCGTTCCCTTGCACCCAC
>JAFBMS010000046.1:1201486-1361486 GCA_019788955.1 Albula glossodonta | reverse complement strand
GGGCAGATGGAATACAAGCAAAACAGAATTCGGTCTTTTCAAGGGCTGTGCTACTGATTTAGAATGAAAAGGATGTGCTTCCTTGTCTCCAATAAAATATAACGTGTTCACAGAAAATGGTGTTGTGAAGTCTGTTCTGGTTGAGTAGAATACACTCTTAGAAAGATTGAGTGAGTGTGACTGAATCCAGGCCATCGTATCACTGTTTCCAGGTGAGACACTCTGTGAACACCTGTTCCCAGAATTCCCTGTAACACCACATGCTGGCCAACACCTGTCCATCAGGCCAGTGGTGACAGTCTTCTCTCAGTTTGGGCTGGAGGAGCATCATTCCGCGCCCAGGAGCCATTTTGCTTTTAAGCACATGGAAGTCTAAACCAGCTTTACTTGCTTGTATGCAAGCTGTTTTTTTTCCTGAATGCATCAATAACAGAATATTATCATCAGTAACATTCTCTCCCCGTTACATTAATTCACACCAGGCTCCTTCGCCAAATTCAAACTCGGTGCTTGGAAGAAACCCGAGTGCCACCGTGCAGAGAGCGACAGACCGTAACGCTCCCTCAACAGGACGGAGCATGCTTTTTGGCTCAGAGAACTTGTTTGCCGCCATCAATCTCACACGCCGACTTCCAATGGCGCTCAACGCCCTCCTGCTCTCTCGCTTGGGTCAGAACCCCGAGACGTTTTTATTTAGTCGTTATTTATGAGGGCGCCTCATCTCTGAAAGTAATTGATGCAAGAAACGAAGAGTCCAGAAGAGTCTGGAAGGTTTGTTTTTGGTGCATTTTTTAAGTTGCCGCCACTGTAGATGTCTGTTGAAGGTAATTAGCTGGTTAAAGTGACTTGTTTTTTTCCAATAGACTGTGTGTGTTTTTTTGCTTTTGAAGCTCTAACCTACATTAGTCTGAGACTAAGCCTTTTCCCTCAGGTACGGAGAATCACACCAGCTGGATCACTTTAGGCAGGGACTCAGCGTTCTGTCTTCAAAAGGCCTAAATATAGACACCCGTATTTACCCCTTTCATCTAGCTCGCTTGATATGTAAGAGGTCCATGATGTTTTTGAGTACATTTCTATTGGATGTGTCACTACTGAAGATATTGCTGTTTTTTTCATTAACTTATTGCCTTTTTTATTGGAATTTTTCCATCTTGCTGGTGTACGTATTTGCCTTGCGGTTTCAGATAGAATGGCTTTGAGGTAAGAGCTATCCTAAGATGGGACATACTGAGCGTCCATAATGCAGCAGCAGCCTGTTATTTTGTAGACTACAGTTGGTTCTGTTTATAGGCATGATTTGATTGCCTTGCTTCAAACTGCACTGAGTAATCAGCCAAACACAATCAAATCAGTTTAGCCTATCAGAGGGCATATGCGATTTGGTCAAAACTGGCTTACGTCTCTTTAACGGAAAATTCTCTTGATCTTTTTCAATGAACATAACGCATTACAAAGGACAAGACCGCTTGTCTCCAAAAACATAGAAAATGTACAGATACATATGTTGCAATGTAAGGTCCATATTTATTAAATTGCATATGCTCATATGGGGAATAAGTGCCTTATACCTGAATCAGGCCGAGTGCATTTTAGGGGTCTGAGGAGATGACCTACACTGAGCATGCTCGGTCTTGGACTCCTGCTCTTGTCTGTGTCCCCATAGCGTTCTCAGTCTTGCGGTGTGGGTCGGCAGAAGCGCGTGGGTGCGTGTTTGAGCTGGCAGTCAGAGTGACTCCCTGCCCTGCAGTACCCGCCAGTCGCCACTAGAGGCTGTCCTGTTGCTGCTGCAGCTCCGATTGTGGGAAATGCAGAGCGGCGAATTGCGAATGCAGCTCCATGCGTGGGGATTTTGGGATGGGGGCGGGGGGGTGGGGGAGGGTTGGCCGACAGAGACAGCCAGGCTGGAGCTGGGAGGAGAGATGAGGGTCATCCGCGAAGTGTCCGGCCAGGAAACGGCGCCGGCAGGCTTGCCCAATCCCCCCGTAACGCAGGAGGACAGAGCAGGCGATGCTGTGCTGGATGACCTCCAGCTCTCTGCCTAGAGCAAGAGCTCCGACCGCAGTCTACATGCCAAAAACAGGCCCCACCTCCTACCACACACCCATTACCAGACCCTTATCATAAACCTAAAATCTAAAGACATTTATACTTATTACAATTGCATAAGCATCACAGTTCATAACTACATTACATAATTACTTAATGTAATATATTTTGTGGTTGCTGATGTTAATGTTAAAGAATTGATTTGCTGTGACTGTCTTAAAGTACACTGCAGCCTTGTGAATGCTCATTGGACATGAGTTACAAACGTAGCCAGTCCATAATGCATTCATTATGTACAGGTGCTGTCAGATTTATAATGGACTCTGTAGTATGATGCCGAGACTGTCTGTGGAATTGGGACTGACAGCTGATCTGGGATCTGTAATCAACACAGGGGGTTTTTCCACATGGAGAGGTAAACCATGCCGCAGGTCACCTGTAGTCTTAGAGGCAGAGGCCTTCAGGGCAACTGAAACCAGGATTCACATGGGTCTGGAGGCCATCTAGATCACATGTATCAGCCCAGGGCAGGAGCATCAGCTGGTTGTGTGTATCTCAGCACTCAGGTGGTGATGGAAAAGTCACTGATCGGCTGAAGAGTCAGAACCTCTTATTTACATATTAATATTTATTTGCATAAATTAACTGCTGATCAACAGGAGACCACAAAATCCTACAGACACGGAGGCCCCCCCAGGGCTGGATTTTGACACCCCCTGAGTCAGATTATAGAGGAAAGATGTAAGGGCTGAAAGATGTACTCTTGTCATAAAACGTTCTGCACGTCCCGCGCCGATGAGAACAGCTGCTTCAGACAAGGCGGGCGCCGGTCCCGAGGTCCGGGGGATCGCGTTCTGACTCAGCCTCTCTGTAGATGAAGCGTCTGTATGATGTTGTGAGCGTGACGCGAGGTGATGTGTGTTTGTCGAATGGAAATGACTTTCCCGCTGGGGAACGGGCAGAGCCCATTGATGTGCATCAGGGTTCTGCTGTGACGCCGTTTGATGGACGTGCACACCACAGGCCCCCCAGCTGGTCCCATTTATTCATTTCTATTTGAATATTATTAAACAAAAACACACACACACTCACACTCACATACACACACACACACTCAAACTCACACTCACATATACACACACACACACACACACACACACTCACATACACAGAAGCACCCACAGTTGTCCAGATGTAAAATTCAAGTAGCAGCTTTGAGCATCTGAAGTGACAGAAAGACGAGACAGGGGATGGAGAGCTGTTCTAATCTCATGCATTTTTAATGTGTTAAACCTCGTCGAGAAAATAAAACAATGTGACAGAACAACCTGGAACAAAACAAAGATAATAAGTCAGGAATATTTAACACGGGTCTGCATCCAGGGCAGATTGCACCAGAGTACCTGGCAGAAACCTGCCAATAGAGGGCAGAGTTCTCTCACGATATTTAATTTATCCAGAACCCGATAACACAATCGAGCCTTGCTCTGTGGGTGGGCCCTTCTTATGCTGGGATACAGCTTTCTGCTGATGCTCTTAATTCATAAATAAATCACGCATGCATTGCTGAGATAGCCTTCCTTTCCCCTCTCCTATGGTTTTTAGCCACAAGCTAAAGGATCTATACAATATGAGTTATATCATGTTCCCTTTTCTCTTTTCTAAAAAAAAAAAAAAAATGCACAGACAGTAAAAAATTAAATATCAAAGTAAAAACTGCAGGGTTTTTCAGAAATCTTTTTGAGACGAACTGCAACGCATAACTAGTTTGTGTTATATAACCCTGTAACTGATGTACAGTACTGATGTGATTTTCATACGGGTACGTAACACAAAGGGTCTGATTGTCATACGCAGACTCAGACGCAGACATGCAAGCAGGGGAGTTTATTAACTAAGCCAAGTTCAAATCCAAAATCAAGGTCGGGAACAGGCGAGGGTCAAAAACCAGGTAGACACAGCAACAGCACAGAATCACATTGCCTACCATTTCACATCTAGGTGAGATGGTAGGCAAAGTAGGTAACCAGGTAGACTCGGCAAAAGCACAAAACAAAATCCAAAACTCAAAAAACGAAGAACAAAAGCAGATCAGGAATCAGGCAGTCAGAACAGATACAAAGGCTCGTACCGTAGCAGGAAACAATTCACTGAGACGAACTCGCGAAAAACTAAAGCACAAACAGAGTATAAATACACACACAAATGAGCAAATGAGAAACAGGTGCGGAGCAGGACAGATGAGACATGTGAGCAATCAACAGGTAACGAGAGGGGTGTGGAGACAGGAAAAAACCAAAACAAGGCACATGGACAGAAACGAAGAACAAGGCCTCAAACAGCATTACTGACAGCTGTGTTCAGTGGTGGTTAAGAAACTGGACCCAGAAGTTTGAAAACTGGTTCCAGAAGGTTCTGTCTCATCTCCAGCAGGTGTTGCTGCTGGCATTAAATGTGAATGTCATTAAATGAGATTAAACTGAGTCCATGTCCTTCAGCTGAGCTGTATTATTAAGTTAATGTTAAGCTGTAATATGTCTCCTCGGCTGGGTATCATAGTTTACCATGTTGTATGCTGCCTGTGTCTGCGTTATGTGAGTAAGAGCCTTTTTTTAAACAGTCCTGAAAAGGCAGACAAACGATTCAGTTTAATTCAGTTCAGCCTCCATTCAGTTCAGTCAATTCAATTATATATATATATATATATATATATATATATCTGAAGCAGTGAAGGTGACACCCAGCTGTCTAAACGGAAAATTTGAGTGAATGTGTGCTGTTTTTTGCCATTCATCCAGGTCGCTCTCTGTGAAAACACAGTGAACAGGAGCAATAAAGCTGAGAGTTCAGTTTCGGCGGGCCGGCAGTGTGCAGCAGTGATATCTGAGTCAGACGCTGTATCAGTGCTTTCTGCTTAAGTGGTTCAGGAAGTGAAGTCGGCGGTGCACTCAACGAATGGCCATGGAAAGGTTCTGACTGACGGGTATCTGAAGAACGTTTTCTTAGGGCAGGATTTTGCACCTGAATCTTATTCATGGCAGGAATAACTTGAGATGTCCCTGCCAAAAAAAGCCCTGGTACTCGATTAGATTTCTTTAAAAAAATGTTTCTATGAAGTATGCAAATATTAAGAATAAGCCTCCTACTGGAGTCTGTATGAACAAATTTGGAAGGACATCCTCATGGAAATTCAACAGTGCCTAGTTATATCAAGCACAACTCAGTTCTGACTGCTGTTACAGTTCAGTGCAGCTTCTTAAAGTCTTGCAGCTTCTTGGAGCAAGAGATCGTGGGCAAAAGGCCTCTCCATTGGCCGTGTGCAGCAGTATGCCACACTAACACAAGGGAACTGTGTTTTCAGTCAACTGTGTCTGGTATCCTACAGTGCACTACCTGAGAGTACAAAACTACATATTCTCAAGGTCAATGCTTAATAAAAATGTAGGGAAACAGAAGTTATCTGAATCATAACCGGAAGTAACTGTCTTAATAATAAAAAGTCCAAGCCCTGTAGGTTCCAGGATTCAAGATTCATTTTAAACAAAGGTTTATGGTATGATATTTTGTTACTCCCACATAAAGTACCCAAGTGCCAATCAGCGTTTGGCTTAGGGGGTCATTCCATGTTCAGTATGGGGTTGATTACTAATCCTATTGCATATTACAATGCAGACATTTGAATCACCTCTTTTTAAACTGTCTGAGATAAATAAGAAAGCTATTCTGTTCCATGGAGCTACTAATTGTTACTGTAGTTTAGGTTTTACAGTTATATCATAAGGACAGAAAAGTAAAATATAACTAAAAGAAAAATTAATTAGGGCTGAAAAAATATATATGTTGCTCACACACAACATGATGTGAGATGGCAGCTCTAAGAAATCCTGGGAAAAGGGTTCAAATCCTGGCTTTGCCACATTCTGCAGGCCTGGCTTAATCTGAATGTGGTGCTGGGGTTATGGTCTCAGCTGTGAATAAGAGTCTGTCCCCCACAGTCAACATTTATGCTGGGATTATGAGAGAGGGATAGAAATGAACATTGGAAGCTCCTGTCTTTCTTCCTTGTAGAACTGAGTGAGGTGAACTTTCTCTATGGAAGCCATTCGTTTCATTCATGTTTTATGAAATAGGGAATGTGCTGTCACGCTGCAGAATAGCTGAAATGCAGTGGTATGGGCCTGTAGCTTTGTTTTTGCACAAAATAACCAAGGGCTATTATTTTGCACAACATGCAATTTCACTGGAAACCACCCAAACAGACAGCAATACGTCAGCTTTGTGCACTGTAGAAAGGAAACTAGTTTAACTGTGTTCCCTAGAAACGGGCTGTTTTTGAATGTTTAATTTTACCTTAGCCACATTCTCAAAAACAAAAACAAAAATTAAATATCCTTTTGGTTGAAGACAACACTGTCCGTTGGTATCTGCCAGTACAGTAATTCTTTATGACTGTCTTACAGTTACTGAATCTGATCAGCTGAAAATAAAAGACCATTCCTGTGACCACCTCACATATTTCTCAAAGTATTAGGGAGTTTTGAACTAAAAAAAATACACAATACCATTCCTAAAAATTGATTTTGGTGCATTATCTGACCCTGCTTTTGAATCGAACCGTAAGCGATAAAATGTTGACAGCTATACACCACAAAATCTACGTAAAAGCTTGTAGGATCCGGATTGGCTCCAGGTACATCATTCATTGAGATGAAAGTGGGATAAGCATTTGAACATGAGGCTCGAGATGAGGCTGTACAGCCCTTGACAGTATTGGGAGGAGGAACTATTGGCAATAGAAGAAGTCAGCAGTTCATATGGCTGAGTAAAATACAATGCTGCGCGGTGTAGAGCGATCGGGGATGGACTGAATTTCTGAGCAGAGGAGCATCCTGAAATGGACCTGGATGTATATGGTCTTTGTAGTCTATCGAGTCTGTATAGCTGGTATTCCAACTACCGTTTTCTTGAGCGTTAAGCATCGTTGTACAGAAATGTATTTTGGTATAACTAATTCAGTGTTTTTTTTTCAGTAATAGACAAAATTTTGCTGAGAAGCTTTAACATTTTGTAGTTTTTCTTGGCAGATGTCCACCTGCTGGGTGACTTGGAGAGAAATTTAAAGTGTACAGCATGGAATATCAATTAGTGAGTGTCAGGAAGTGAAATAAAACTTGTATTTAAGCTTAACACAAAGTGTTACTGTACTCCGTGTGTGTGTATGCATCATTAAAAATGAACTAAATAGTTGTTTATTAGTATGTCTAAGGGGAAAAATAAGTCTATGCCATGGATAAAGAAAACTGAAAACTTTACTCTGTACAGTCTCTGTTTTAATCAGTTTCCATGTTTTTCTATTATTTCCCCTCCCTCATACAACTGCAATCGTGTTCTAGTTAAAGTAATTGTGTTTTGATTCTGTGAGGTTTGGTTCTGTCGAGTAATTCCCATTGGATCAGTACTTTCAAATATTTTGATTTGTTTAGGATGTATGCAGATTCATTCCTTCTATAAGAAAGGCTTAATCAACAACCAAGGCTAAATCAAACTGTTTAATTCATCAAAAGATATTGTTTTAATTATTCTCTGTGGTATTACTTTTCTGTTTCAATTGAGGAGAAAATCATTCACCTGCTTTATCTTCCTTCGCCTCCCTAAAGTTTTTCAGAAATCTTTTTGAGACGAACTGCAACGCATAACTAGTTTGTGTTATATAACCCTGTAACTGATGTACAGTACTGATGTGATTTTCATACGGGTACGTAACACAAAGGGTCTGATTGTCATACGCAGACTCAGACGCAGACATGCAAGCAGGGGAGTTTATTAACTAAGCCAAGTTCAAATCCAAAATCAAGGTCGGGAACAGGCGAGGGTCAAAAACCAGGTAGACACAGCAACAGCACAGAATCACATTGCCTACCATTTCACATCTAGGTGAGATGGTAGGCAAAGTAGGTAACCAGGTAGACTCGGCAAAAGCACAAAACAAAATCCAAAACTCAAAAAACGAAGAACAAAAGCAGATCAGGAATCAGGCAGTCAGAACAGATACAAAGGCTCGTACCGTAGCAGGAAACAATTCACTGAGACGAACTCGCGAAAAACTAAAGCACAAACAGAGTATAAATACACACACAAATGAGCAAATGAGAAACAGGTGCGGAGCAGGACAGATGAGACATGTGAGCAATCAACAGGTAACGAGAGGGGTGTGGAGACAGGAAAAAACCAAAACAAGGCACATGGACAGAAACGAAGAACAAGGCCTCAAACAGCATTACTGACAGCTGTGTTCAGTGGTGGTTAAGAAACTGGACCCAGAAGTTTGAAAACTGGTTCCAGAAGGTTCTGTCTCATCTCCAGCAGGTGTTGCTGCTGGCATTAAATGTGAATGTCATTAAATGAGATTAAACTGAGTCCATGTCCTTCAGCTGAGCTGTATTATTAAGTTAATGTTAAGCTGTAATATGTCTCCTCGGCTGGGTATCATAGTTTACCATGTTGTATGCTGCCTGTGTCTGCGTTATGTGAGTAAGAGCCTTTTTTTAAACAGTCCTGAAAAGGCAGACAAACGATTCAGTTTAATTCAGTTCAGCCTCCATTCAGTTCAGTCAATTCAATTATATATATATATATATATATATATATATATCTGAAGCAGTGAAGGTGACACCCAGCTGTCTAAACGGAAAATTTGAGTGAATGTGTGCTGTTTTTTGCCATTCATCCAGGTCGCTCTCTGTGAAAACACAGTGAACAGGAGCAATAAAGCTGAGAGTTCAGTTTCGGCGGGCCGGCAGTGTGCAGCAGTGATATCTGAGTCAGACGCTGTATCAGTGCTTTCTGCTTAAGTGGTTCAGGAAGTGAAGTCGGCGGTGCACTCAACGAATGGCCATGGAAAGGTTCTGACTGACGGGTATCTGAAGAACGTTTTCTTAGGGCAGGATTTTGCACCTGAATCTTATTCATGGCAGGAATAACTTGAGATGTCCCTGCCAAAAAAAGCCCTGGTACTCGATTAGATTTCTTTAAAAAAATGTTTCTATGAAGTATGCAAATATTAAGAATAAGCCTCCTACTGGAGTCTGTATGAACAAATTTGGAAGGACATCCTCATGGAAATTCAACAGTGCCTAGTTATATCAAGCACAACTCAGTTCTGACTGCTGTTACAGTTCAGTGCAGCTTCTTAAAGTCTTGCAGCTTCTTGGAGCAAGAGATCGTGGGCAAAAGGCCTCTCCATTGGCCGTGTGCAGCAGTATGCCACACTAACACAAGGGAACTGTGTTTTCAGTCAACTGTGTCTGGTATCCTACAGTGCACTACCTGAGAGTACAAAACTACATATTCTCAAGGTCAATGCTTAATAAAAATGTAGGGAAACAGAAGTTATCTGAATCATAACCGGAAGTAACTGTCTTAATAATAAAAAGTCCAAGCCCTGTAGGTTCCAGGATTCAAGATTCATTTTAAACAAAGGTTTATGGTATGATATTTTGTTACTCCCACATAAAGTACCCAAGTGCCAATCAGCGTTTGGCTTAGGGGGTCATTCCATGTTCAGTATGGGGTTGATTACTAATCCTATTGCATATTACAATGCAGACATTTGAATCACCTCTTTTTAAACTGTCTGAGATAAATAAGAAAGCTATTCTGTTCCATGGAGCTACTAATTGTTACTGTAGTTTAGGTTTTACAGTTATATCATAAGGACAGAAAAGTAAAATATAACTAAAAGAAAAATTAATTAGGGCTGAAAAAATATATATGTTGCTCACACACAACATGATGTGAGATGGCAGCTCTAAGAAATCCTGGGAAAAGGGTTCAAATCCTGGCTTTGCCACATTCTGCAGGCCTGGCTTAATCTGAATGTGGTGCTGGGGTTATGGTCTCAGCTGTGAATAAGAGTCTGTCCCCCACAGTCAACATTTATGCTGGGATTATGAGAGAGGGATAGAAATGAACATTGGAAGCTCCTGTCTTTCTTCCTTGTAGAACTGAGTGAGGTGAACTTTCTCTATGGAAGCCATTCGTTTCATTCATGTTTTATGAAATAGGGAATGTGCTGTCACGCTGCAGAATAGCTGAAATGCAGTGGTATGGGCCTGTAGCTTTGTTTTTGCACAAAATAACCAAGGGCTATTATTTTGCACAACATGCAATTTCACTGGAAACCACCCAAACAGACAGCAATACGTCAGCTTTGTGCACTGTAGAAAGGAAACTAGTTTAACTGTGTTCCCTAGAAACGGGCTGTTTTTGAATGTTTAATTTTACCTTAGCCACATTCTCAAAAACAAAAACAAAAATTAAATATCCTTTTGGTTGAAGACAACACTGTCCGTTGGTATCTGCCAGTACAGTAATTCTTTATGACTGTCTTACAGTTACTGAATCTGATCAGCTGAAAATAAAAGACCATTCCTGTGACCACCTCACATATTTCTCAAAGTATTAGGGAGTTTTGAACTAAAAAAAATACACAATACCATTCCTAAAAATTGATTTTGGTGCATTATCTGACCCTGCTTTTGAATCGAACCGTAAGCGATAAAATGTTGACAGCTATACACCACAAAATCTACGTAAAAGCTTGTAGGATCCGGATTGGCTCCAGGTACATCATTCATTGAGATGAAAGTGGGATAAGCATTTGAACATGAGGCTCGAGATGAGGCTGTACAGCCCTTGACAGTATTGGGAGGAGGAACTATTGGCAATAGAAGAAGTCAGCAGTTCATATGGCTGAGTAAAATACAATGCTGCGCGGTGTAGAGCGATCGGGGATGGACTGAATTTCTGAGCAGAGGAGCATCCTGAAATGGACCTGGATGTATATGGTCTTTGTAGTCTATCGAGTCTGTATAGCTGGTATTCCAACTACCGTTTTCTTGAGCGTTAAGCATCGTTGTACAGAAATGTATTTTGGTATAACTAATTCAGTGTTTTTTTTTCAGTAATAGACAAAATTTTGCTGAGAAGCTTTAACATTTTGTAGTTTTTCTTGGCAGATGTCCACCTGCTGGGTGACTTGGAGAGAAATTTAAAGTGTACAGCATGGAATATCAATTAGTGAGTGTCAGGAAGTGAAATAAAACTTGTATTTAAGCTTAACACAAAGTGTTACTGTACTCCGTGTGTGTGTATGCATCATTAAAAATGAACTAAATAGTTGTTTATTAGTATGTCTAAGGGGAAAAATAAGTCTATGCCATGGATAAAGAAAACTGAAAACTTTACTCTGTACAGTCTCTGTTTTAATCAGTTTCCATGTTTTTCTATTATTTCCCCTCCCTCATACAACTGAAATCGTGTTCTAGTTAAAGTAATTGTGTTTTGATTCTGTGAGGTTTGGTTCTGTCGAGTAATTCCCATTGGATCAGTACTTTCAAATATTTTGATTTGTTTAGGATGTATGCAGATTCATTCCTTCTATAAGAAAGGCTTAATCAACAACCAAGGCTAAATCAAACTGTTTAATTCATCAAAAGATATTGTTTTAATTATTCTCTGTGGTATTACTTTTCTGTTTCAATTGAGGAGAAAATCATTCACCTGCTTTATCTTCCTTCGCCTCCCTAAATCGTAATTATCACTCTCGGGATCGTCTCTCTCTCTCTCTCTCTCTCACACACTTATTGTCTGCTCAATACAACATGGCAATTATGCAGAAACATGCCCAATTACTGAGCTCTCTGTTTGTAAAATCCTACATTCTGGGCTTTTAAATGAAACCAGAAAAAGGGAAAAAGGCTAAGATTGTTTTTATTGCATTCTGGGTTTGGCTTTCAGATAGCTTTGAATATTCACTTGGAAAAAGGGATTTTGTTTGCCTGAGAGGAATGGGTGAAATCTTTTTTTTTTTTAAATAACCTGCTAATTCAGCTATTTTTTTCCTTGAAAGTTTGACAGCTTTTTTCACATTCACAGTCTTAAGTAGATTTTTTATTTTATCACACAAGCTCTAACATTGGGATAGCAGTGTGTGTGTGTGTGTGTGTGTGTGTGTGTGTGTGTGTGTGTGTGTGTGTGTGTTTTTGTGTTTTTTTGTTTGTGTGTGTGTGTGTGTGTGTGTGTGTGTGTGTGTGTGTGTGTGTATGTATCTGTTTGCCTGTTTGTTTGTGTGTGTGTGTGTGTGTGTGTGTGTGTGCGTGGGTGAGTGTGTAGTAAGGTAGGTGTGTGTGTGTTTGTGTGTGTGTGTGTGTCTGTGTGTGTGTGTGTGGGTGAGTGTGTAGTAAGGTAGGTGTGTGTGTGTGTGTGTGTGTGTGTGTGTGTGCTTGTTGTAAGGTGTGCCTGTGTTATGATGTGGGGTAATGCACAGTGAAAGCCGGTGAAATTGGCAGTCATTTAAAGCTGCGGGGGTCAGAGGTCAGCGTTCCGCAGCGTTCCGTGCTGCTCGTGTAGGGGATTGATTTTTCCCTCTTCATTTTGTTGTTACTCGCCTCTATAACAGCAGTGATTGCGCCACACCTTGAGTCTTTTTTTTTCACCCCTCCGTGTTTGTTTGCGCGGGCCCTTGCATCATGCTCCAGAGACATTTCTCATTTCTGCTTTTCAAAAGCCTGTGAGTTATTCTCTAACATGCCCATCACCACACCCCCTTGCCTTTCATTCTTTCCCCCCTCTGTATTTTTTCACTTCAGCCATCATAGAACCATTTCAGTCCGCAGCCACGCTTGAAGCAAACGCATTTTCTGTAAAGAATTGAGCGCAGATATGAACTGAAAGGGGGTAAATATCATACGTTTTAATGTCAGCGGAGCAGATTGTTTTCTAGGGGCCCAGGTGGGAGAGATATGTAAAATAAATCTGCTGTAATAGATGGATCCCAGATGGAAGGAAATCTATTGCTGGCGTTTTTTTTTTTTTTCTGAAAAGGGTAGAGCTTAAATCTATTGGGGGCGGAAGACAAATATTGTCGTGTCACATTAAATTTTACTCTTCAAGCTGACACCATGTTTGACTTTTGACTCTGCAGTGGCCATATCATACTGCTGGGATGAAGGAACATAAACTCCAACATTGATAGAGCTGTCACTCACACGCTGTCAGTCACAGGCCTGCTAGATCAAATGGAATTCCTACTCACTATCAATACAGAGTGAAGTTTACGCTCAGGGCCAGCGAAAAGCTGTGTATAAACCATCACTGTAGATTGGTAAGCATCGGTAAATATTATTTTATATAATCATTTTAATCATTTTATATCATTTGTTTGTGTTTTTTTAAACATGTATGTGTGTGTGTGAATGTGTTTGTTCATATATTTGTGTGTGTTGTGAGGTGTGTGTGTGTTTGTCAGTGTTTCCATGTGTTTTTGTGTGTGTGTGTGTGTGTGTGTGTGTGTGTGTGCATGCATGTGTGCTTGGGGCTCTTGCAGCATCATGGGAACAGGCCATAATATTTCCCAAGAAGCAGCCTGTTTCAATCCATAGCCAACACCATACACTAATGTTAACAAATACATGAACAAATCATGTACACCATTTATTTAACTTATTATCCATGATAGAAAAGGTACTTAATGATGGCAACAGGAGGGCAGCGCTGCTTTGGCTTGAGTGATGTAGTGAGAGCTGTTCTTTCAAGAGCAGGGCACTAAACAATCACAAATGGGCAAAGAAAGTTTGAAGGCACTCTCTCGTAGAAAATAGAAAACGTAAAAAGCCTTCATTAAGTTGGCTAATGCATAGCGAAAGATAACGACGCTGCAGTGTTTTCTCTGTTGCTATGCATTAGCCAACTTAATAAAGGCATTTTTGTTTTTTTGTTCTACTCGAGAAAGTGCCTTGGAACATTTCTCCTCTAATTGTTTTATAACTTAATAATGTTTTTATAAGCAGCTTTTTTTATTATTGAGGACCCAGAACAAAAGTGATATCAGCATTTGTCTGGATCTGTGAATTATGGTGTGCTGGATTATCATCTTTCTAATGCGCTGCTCCGGCATGTGATGGTCCCCACAGAGGGATGTGTGGGTGGGGCCCCACAGAAGGTTGTGTGGGTTTGGCCCCACAGAGGAGTGTGTGGGTGGGGCCCCACAGAAGGGTGTGTGGGTTTGGCCCCACAGAGGGGCGTGTGGGTGGGTCTCCACAGAGGGGCGTGTGGGTGGGGCCCCACAGAGGGGCGTGTGGGTGGGTCTCCACAGAGGGGCGTGTGGGTGGGGCCCCACAGAGGGGTGTGTGGGTGGGGCCCCACAGAGGAGTGTGTGGGTGGGGCCACACAGAGGGGTGTGTTTGTGGGGCCCCACAGAGGGGTGTGTTTGTGGGGCCCCACAGTGGGGTGTGTGGGTGGGGCCCCACAGAAGGGTGTGTGGGTTTGGCCCCACAGAGGGGTGTGTGGGTGGGGCCCCACAGAGGGGTGTGTGGGCTACACCCTTCTGACACCTTTGCATACCTGTTTGCATGCTGTAGACACCTGTAGACAGCAGAAGCGAGTGCCTGTACTCATATAAACTCTGTCTGGGGATAGACTCTTTGCCTGTTTTCAGTAATGCAATATAATCATCTTTTTCTACCAGATTAAAAAACAAAACACTACAAGAATCACTGCTGTGTGCCTCCTCTCTCCATAACATGATGTTACATTCAGCATTGGATTACATCAATATAATGTCAGATGTAATTTTGAGTTTCATTATTCTTTGCACGCCTGCAGAAAAATAATAAATGAAGAGTAGGCTGTGAGTAACATGGTTAGATGAGGAGGAAGTGGAGTGGCTGAGAGTCCTGAACCTCTGAGAGGGCCGTAGCCACATACGCTGTGTAGGTGTGTTTGGGAGGAGTGATTGATTGTGTAGACGTCTGCTGTGCAGAGAGCTTGCCTTTCTTCATTTTAAGGGATCTGGGTTTTTTGGGAGGCATTTGTAACTGTATAAAATGAAACAAAACCCAAAGTTATGTTAACTAATACAGTGCCTATCATAAGTATTCACCCCCTTGGATGTTTTACCCTTTTATTGCTTTCATAAATCAATTATGGTCAATAAAATTTGGCTTTTTTCATACAAAAATTTATTGGAAAAAACTCTTTAATGTCAAAGTGAAAACAGATTTCTACAAAGTAATGTCAATGAAACAAAAATATATAAAGAAATAAAATTGTTTGCATAATTATTCACCCCCTTTTAAATTTCATGGTCTAATTCAATAGAGGTCCATCCAATTGGTGCAAATAGTCTCACAATTAGTGAATTGAAGATCACCTGAGTGGTGTGGGTGTGTCTCAAGTGATTGAGGTATAAAACACCTGTATGTGAAGGGTCCAGAGACTGGTTGATCAGTATTCCTGGCTACCATTGCACCATGAAGACAGAAGAACACTCCTAGCAACTCAGCGAAAGGGTTATTGAAAAGTTCAATTCAGGGGATGGATACCAAAAAATTTCCAAGGCATTGAACATCCCCGGAGATCAGTGAAATTAATCATAAAGAAATGGAAGGAATATGGCACATGTGTGAATCTGCCTAGATTAGGCCGCCCTCGTAAACTGAGTGACCGTGCACGTAGGCAACTAGTGAGAGAAGCCACCAAGACCCCTACGACTACTCTGAAGGAGTTACAAGCTTCAGATGCTGAGATGGGAGAGACTGTGCATATAGCAACTGCTGCCCGGGTTCTTCACCGGTCAAAGCTTTATGGGAGAGTGGCAATTAGAAAGCCACTATTGAAGAAAATTCATATTAGATCTCGACTAGAGTTTGCCAAAAGGCATGTGGAAGACTCCATGGTCAAGTGGAAGTAGATTCTTTGGTCTGATGAGACCAAAATTGAGCTTTTTGGCCATCAGACAAGACGTTACATTTGGCAGAAAACAAACACTGCACATCACCAAAAACACACCATCCCCACGGTGAAGCATGGTGGTGGCAGCATCATGCTGTGGGGATGTTTCTCAGCAGCCGGCCCTGGAAGGCTTGTAAAGATAGAGGGCAGAATGAATGCTGCAAAATGCACCGAAATCCTGGGGGACAATCTTATTCAGTCTGCAAGAGAACTACGGCTTGGGAGAAGATTTGTTTTCCAGCAAGACAATGATCCAAAGAATACTGCAAAAGCAACACAGGAATGGTTTAAAAAGAACCAGGTAAATGTTCTGGAGTGGCCGAGTCAAAGCCCAGACCTCAATCCTATAGAGAATTTGTGGCTGGACTTGAAAAGGGCTGTTCATGCCCGATACCCGTGCAACTGGACAGAGCTTGAGCAGTTTTGCAAAGAAGAATGGAGCAAAATTGCAGTGTGCAGATGTACAAGACTGATTGAGACTTATCCAAACAGACTCAGTGCTGTGATTGCAGCCAAAGGTGCATCTACTAAATACTGACTTGAAGGGGGTGAATAATTATGCAAACAATTATTTTTCTTTATATAATTTTGTTTCATTAACATTACTTTGTAGAAATCTGTTTTCACTTTGACATAAAATTGTTTTTTCCAATAAATTTTTGTGTGAAAAAAGCCAAATTTTATTGACCATGATTGATTTATGAAAGCAATAAAAGGGTAAAACATCCAAGGGGGTGAATACTTATGATAGGCACTGTATATGTATGAAACGGGGTCACTGTCAGCGTGTGGCAAATAATGGGGACGTGGATCATGATCCCGTTAATCATCAGATTTTATTGGGCTGGATTGGATTATAAACAAACTATAAATAAATGCCCTCCTCATGGTGGTTAGTATCAGCGAGAGTCTGGCTTGCATCAGCTGTATCGGGGGGCTCCATAAAGGGAAGGGGTGGGAGCCCCAGATGGACTGCATAGGGACCCCTGAAACATTCATCAGTGTTATCATTAGGCCAGGCCGATGTGCCATATTTTTCACGGTGCCCAGGACTCCTGGCAGCCCTGGGCTCTGCACCCAGGGCAGAATAAACCCGCAGTGTTTTTACTCTTGTACTCTCCTTTTTTTTCCGCTGTAATGCACTGTGTTCAATTTATGTTTCTGTTCATTGTTTTTGATGAGACATGCAGTATATCCTTCTCTGAAGGACAATAAAGTTGAAGTCTTGAAGTCTTGTTACACACAGGGGAATACAGCCGTTCCTGTCTCCGCGAGATCTAACGGAGAGTGGGGGAAAAAATCAGTTAATGCGGGACAGTAATGACTTTTTTACTGCCACTGCGCTCCCTCTCTGTGTTCTCATCCATCAACACACCTGCCAGCCAGGAAACCACACCCGGTGGGGATAACACCCTGGCCACACTGACTGTGCCAGTGCATAACTGCTGCGTAATGTTTACAGAAGGTATGCAACGGAATTTCATGCTAGCGGCATACACCTTTCATTCACCCTTGAACATACACATGTGGCAAAACAGACAATCAAAATAATATCACTTAGCCAAATAGCAGAATTGTCTGTCTGGACTATTTACCATGCCAATAACTCATGCTTTTGGAGGGAAAAGATAGCAGTGAATGATGGATCAGATCATATAATGTCATAATATTCGATTGCTTAACACATTAATGATACATAATTAAAAAGAACACAAATTAGTTATGCTGTCAAGCATTGTTGTTGTGCAATCCAACCTATAATGTGCAACAAGTACAAACATTAACTTTGTTCCTGTAGTTTTTCTGTGAAGTCTATGCACACAGTTTGATTTAATACTTTGGAAAAATTCGACATAAGCACCAAACCGAAAAGCACCACAACTAATTCTGCAGATGGGAGCACTGTGAGTCAGACACAGCCTTTTAGAGGAAATGAATGTATTTGTGGTTATTCCCTGTGTAATGATGCAGTCAGTGTGACCAGAGAGTAACATGTGGGTACATCCCGGTCTCCTCGGACTGGCCTCCTCTCCAGCAGCCTTTCTGTCCTGTATGTGATCCATTAATCAGTGCCCTTCTGTCCAATGTGGAGGCAGGCAGAGGGCTGCAGCGTGCCATTTAGCGTGAGCATCAATCCCATCAGTGCCCAGTGTACAAGGCCAGGCAAACTGAAAATGAGACTCGAGCACTGTGCTCAAACCCATGCTAAATGCTGAGAGAGGACCCTGTGACTTCCTGCCACTGAGTTCTTCCACGCCTGCATTTCAGACTGCCCATATGTGTAACTACACACACCCACAATATTTATTCCACTTGCCGGTCCCGACTGGGCCTGCATTCTGTGACTTATCCATTTTGACTGGCGGATCTTTATATGAGCAACCAAGGTTAAGTGCCTCACATAAAAATTATGAGAGCACCGCCACAAAATGGGAAGCAAACCTGCAACCTCTTGAAATGTTATTGAACTACTACAGTGCACTGGTGTAGGTTCATATCTAACAGCTGTGCTGCACAATTGTAAGGTTGCTGTAGGTGGCTAAGAAACAGTGTTGTAACTATAATTGTTGGCTGAAATCCCAGATGGGCCCTAGTGTTGGTTCAACCTCGAGGAAAGCTGAAGAAATGGTTTGTAAAAATACAAAAAGCAAGCAGTCACTCAGAACATGGGCCTGTTCTCAGAAAATAAAACTGGAATAATCTTTAAAGGGGAAGTGCTCATCTCAATGATAGGCAGTAGCATTCTGTACAAGTGTACACACAATTAGTTAACACATATGCTGACAAGACTAAGACTAAACTGAAGAGCTGCTTCGATCAAGCCTCATATGTGTTTTTATTAAATCTGATTGCAGAAATATTTCAAAGTGAACTGATGCAGCTCTTGCTTTGGGCTTGGTGTCCAGTGGTGCTGTCAGTTTTTCTCCAAGGGAAACAGAAAAAAAAAGAGTGAAATCAAATGACATCATTGTGGAAACTGCATATGAGAGATGACTGAACACAGAAAAAGGAAGTTGAAATGGATATGATGGAACGAATCAAAGCAAAAAAAAACTTACTGTTTTAAAACGCCATCCCTGCTGTAGTGCCTCTTCTTAGTTGCCTTGGTAACCCCCTGTCTCTCAGCAGTTGTGATAAAAAGGATAATTAGCAGAAGATGGTCCATGGGCTCTCAATGTTAATTCGGCTTCTTCATGCAACGCATAGGTGATTAGCAACCAGAGAACATTCCCGAGTGGGCTATTTGGCTATATGTATGCCATTCCTCTTTTCCTCGCTTAACCTTGCCCCCCAAAACTCCTGAGGACCCAGATTAAATACCTCCGAGACTGTTTAAAAGATTTTTTTTTTTTACCTCAAGCATCTTTATAATCTGTCTAATTTGTATTACATTAATGTGGGGCTCTAATATAGTCTGGAAGTTCACTGCATGGTGTCTGACACAGCGAAGAAGAGTCATCCTCTATCAAGTTAGAGGATAGATGTATGTGTGTGTGTAACATGTTATGTTTTAGTTGTCCTGCTCAAATGTTTCTGGTTTTCTCAAACCATTTGCAAACTAAATTTGGTGAGTTTTACTTGTTGTGTGTGTGTGTTTTTGTGTGAAAGATACATGCACATAATGTGCATTCAGTTGTGAGAAAAAGATGGACAGAGAGAGAGAGAAAGAAAGAGAAAGAGAGCGATCTACCCAGCCATTCATAATAATAGCCTCCATGGTATTATGAACTTGATGGGTTGGTAAAGTGTTTAGTACAGATTGCTGGCTCACCAGGGCAGACGTATTGCATTACATTTTAACGCAGTGTTGATCCCCGGCAGCGCGATAGCCAGAGCCAGCCGGAATCTTAAACTCATTAGAGCTTTAATTCATCCTGTGATAGCTGGCTGGGATTACACTGTTATCGTGGAGGAGCCTTGGGGGGAGAGGCTGTTGGTGGGAGTGGGGGGGGGGGGGGGGGCAGACTGGGGGTGAGGATGACCTCACTCAGCCTTCACCTGAGGCAGCTTGGAGTTGTAGTTCGGTACTTGGCCTGCGGGGGGCCGGCTGCTCTCTGATGATCTGTGAGTGATGCTGACTCGCTGGAGTGGTTGTGACCAGCAGCGGTGAAAGCCAAGTGTATGTGTGTGTGTGTGTGTGTTTTTGTGTGTGAGCTCCCTCCCATTAAAGGACACAAAGCTCTCAGCTTGAACACTCTTGGGTACACACTCTCTTAGTACAAATGTACTTCGAAAACCCCTCGCAAGGACTAGCCATCCGTAAACCGTCCCGGGTGGAAACTGCCAAAAAGATCTTGAAGGTGAGTGCCAACAGAATTAAGGGCTGGGTGGTGTAGTAGGGGGGATTTGAGGATCTACTGCTTGTATCTACATGGGTGAGATATGTGTGGATTATGTATGTTGTGGATTTTATGAAATGACAATGTGGATTCGGCTAGACAACTGAGACCCAGCGTGTTACTCAGAGATCAAAGATCAAGAAAGAGGTAATGGATCCTTTATTGTGAAAATTTATAATTTTGGACCGAATTAAGCATTTCTTTGCATGGGAACATTTTGTAATATTGGTTTTGTAGGTGTTATTATCATAGAATTGAATCACATATTTTCACGAGCTCTCCAAGGATACAAAATTGCTCATTGTGAGTCCTTCTAGAGTTAAGATTTTTGTAAGATTGAGCTGAAATATCGAACCTTTGATAGACGTTAACTTTGCTGTTTATATTTACTCGTCATGGATGTTGATTTCAGACACCCCTTTAAAATAAGTCATCTGCCTGAAGGAATTGGCTCATTCATCTCACCCCTCCACGTTAGCTGCAAATCAGCTCTGAATGCCGTCTCAGACTGCCTTCTGAAGCCGGTAAAAAACTTCAAGAGACCGAGTTATCTTAAATTTCACAAGCGTCTTTTCATCAGGCGTCAACGGCTTTTTCTTCGACGGCTGTAGGAGCAGCAGAAAAGTTTTGCGCTGTCGAGAAAGTTAGCTTGGATTGGACAGGTTTGTTGGAGTGTGGGTAATCTGAAGAACTCCTTCAGTCATGTGAGATTGGAGAAGCAGTAAAGGGCCCCCTGGACTTTTGGACACCCCCCCCCCCCGGGGTAGGGCACCATCCTGCTGCAGCAGTGCAGTGAAGGTGGATACTTTGGATGGGTGTCGGGCAGACGAACATCACGAGTGAAGAGGTTTTGACAGATGCTCTGAGCTGCTCGTTGCACCCCATGGCAGTGCTAGAAACTTCTATCTAACACTCCTCTGTGTCTGTAGAACACCCCCTCACAACCCCCCCCCCCACCCCCACCCCCACCCCAGCTCCCTCCATCACCACCGAAATCCACGTTTATCTCCTCCACTTTGCGGGGCCCTCTGGGGTATCCCTCAGCCAGGATGTCCCAGCTGAGCCGTGGGTAAGATGGATGGGGCCCGGGGGGGGGGTTATGGTTGGAAGGGGAAGTGGGTGACTGAGCAACAACATCCTGGTGCATCGTAAGATTGAGAGCCTCCCCATTCAACCGGCCAGCCGAATTTCAACGATCCAACAACAATATCGATTACCTAAAAAGTCACCCAGGGTGGTTCTATGGGAAGGTAAATCTCCAGGAAAGTGTTTGCTTGGGCGTCTGGAGCATTTATAAATCCACCCTCCTCCAGGGGCCCGTCGATTCACCTTTTGTTTGCTCCTGTAATTCCATCTAAACGTCTCCCCCGAGGTTTTTGTTCAAACACCAGTTGAGTTGAGGCTCATATGCAGTTTAAACCACGTTTGAGTTAAAGGATAACGTTTTCATGTGAAACATTAGGAATGCACTAGATTTATTGTTTTCCTGTAAACGTATATTAATTTAAGGTGATCTGTCCTTGTTTGAAGGGGTGCTGTTTATTTGCCTTATCCAGGACAGCTTCCAGAGTGCACAGTGCATATGTTTTTAATACATTCCACACTCAGTCAGGGGTATATTGTATTCCCACGGTGTTGCAGTACCCAGTGTAGCTATTGTTTGGGTACGTGTCGTATCCTGTAGCCGTACTCCACGCTCCACGTTCCCTTTCACTGCCATGGTTTTTTACCTATGATTTTTTTGAGGAAACCCTGTTTTGAGTTTGATGGGTAAGGATGGTGCTTTCAAATACGCAACTATCTGTCACTCCCCACCCTCCCTGCCCACACACACACACACACACGCACACACACACAATGTGATGATTTTAACTGACACTAACTTCATAAAGACATTTCTCTGAGCACAATCTGTAAATCAACACAGCCAAATAACTACATATAAGGAAAAAAAGAACGCACTCTATCTGGTGCTTCCTCCCACTCAGAATAAAAGGTCAGAGCTGCCGTAGCTGTAGTGATGTCATCGCTGTGGAGGTGGAGCTTCGGTCTGTGGGACTCGCTGCTTTGGAGCATTATGGAGGCAGAGATTCATATATATATGTATATATGTATGTGCTTTCTAGCACCTTTAAAGGTTTTTCATTTGTCCTTCAGGTGCAACCCTTAAAAGTTCATCTTAGATACACATATCTTTAAGAGGTTCTTTATATAACCCTCAGGATAAGGGTTATATAAGGGTTCCACAGAGAACCTGTGGGTGAAATCCACATATATATATGTGTGTGTATATATACACATACACACACACACACACTGCATATATCCATACAAGATATAAGTATTGAACTGATCAATACTTGGCCCTGCACTGATACACAGCCCCGCGTGTTCTTGGTTTTTTGTTTTTTCAGGCTGTGGCAAAGCGTAAGTTCTCTTCTGCAGTTCTTTTAACTTCTACTCCCTCCCTCTTGTCCTGACTATTTATTCACCATATATTGGGTTTTTCTATTTGTGTTTTGTTTTTTCTCAGAGTGCTTTTACACTCATATAGAAATTCAGTTTTTCATACTACTCTTCCCCAAATATTTCAGACCTGGAATTAGTAAAGTCACTCACGACCCTTCTCTTGGCTTTGCTGATTCTCTTAAGACTCTAGCAAAGGGTGGACACAAATGTGCAGCTCTAACTTAAGCTTGGTATCATTTATTTATTTATTTATTTAGGTATGTATGTATGTATTTATTTATTTATCTATTGCTGTTACAAATGAGTGGTGAGAGAATGACACAAGTGAAATAAATGCTGAAAACATCTGAGCAGTTTTTGTTTGTTTTGGCAGAGGTAAAAAAAAAAAGTAACTGGTTCTATATTTTAAAAGTAGAGGCAGGGGAGACAGGCTTCAATGAATCCTAAAATGGGCAGGGCTGTAATGTGTTATGGATGCTTCACTGATGCTTCACTGCTGCGTACCAGTGATTTTTGGCCTGAAGTGTTTTTTGATTGGTTCCTATGAGCCAGTGACTAGAGGTACAGTATTGCTACTCTCATGGGGTCTGTGAAGCTTCAAGTTTGTTTTTTTTACACATTACAGGCAATGTGCAGGTAGAGTCTCTGTAGGCATATAGAAATGCTGTAAACTTATATGGGCGAAGGTTAAACAATCACCGATCTAGTCCAGTGGATGCTTGTTGTTGTAGATGGTTAACTAAATTTCCTGTTAGTATGTTTATTTTCAGCAGCTAAATCAGAGAACATTAGCTGCCCTGCCTTGGTTTGAAGGATTATCAAATAATGTAACGCTCCTAAAATACAATTGCAAGGAATTCAATTCTAAAAAAAAAAAAGCTATCTGGGGGCAATTTTCTATCTGGTCAGATAGTAGAAACAGATAGCATAATTTCCACCAATTACAGATAAGTAGCATGGTGGGCTTTTGGTCATGCAAAAGAAAAAAGCATTTTATCACAAATGAAATACTATTACTGTATTCACAGGATAAATTCAGGTCTCCAAATTGTGTTTTTTTGTCAGATGTTGGAGAAATATTGAAACGCTGCATAGCTTTGAGAAGCCTAGAAAAACCGCACACTAGGATGTCATTGACTGCATGTTGGTAGGTTAAAGACTCTGCTGGAGGCCGGAGTTCAGATTGTTTTCACCGTTGGCACACAGGCGTCTGCCCTCCCCCTCGCTGCCTCTCACTGGCTGCGAGGCCTGGTGTCCCTTTCAGCCTCTCAGCTTCCATCGCGAACACTGACTCCTTCAGCATGCCTTTGGTGCGAAAGATGCTTCACTCGCCTGTCGCAACTCAATCAATCTGCCAAAGCACTCGATACTTCCTGATTACGACCTTTCAGCACTCCGTTGAGCGACAGCGCCTGTAAAATATCTTCGGCCCAGTGACTCCCCTTTTTTGCTCCGAGTTGGAGGGCGTTGGCTGGATGTACAGAGCGATAGTTGTAGAGCATGAAGGGGGAGGTGCGGTGATGGTTTGGGGGTGGGGTGGTGCAGGCCACCTGCTCTCTTGTTATATGCACGGTGCCGTTTGTACGTCCTGTTCGCGCGGTGTTTATCTTCCCTTGAATGCGACTGCTGGCCTCCATGTAGGCAGCTGCCTTTGTTTACCAGCCTACAATCCATCAGCCGTGTTTATGCGCACCAGGAGACACGTACGTTACATCGCCCACATGTTCGCCCAATTTCCACACAGAAAATCCAGACCTCCCCCCATCCCCCCCCACCCCCCACCCCCCACGTTTAACATCGCTTTTATGCGCTGTTGCTCATTGGCCGTCACCACTGTTTTGTCCTCCGCGCTGATCCCCAATGGTTCCCTCGTGCTGGATGCCGGATGCTGTTCGGCCCCTGAAATACTTCCTCTGCATCTGCAGTTGAGCTGAGCTGAGCTGCAGAAACTGATTCATTCTAATGACACCCCTCACATGGTTATGGTGGCCTGAACACACCAAACCAAGGTTATTACTCAAGAAAGAGAAGAGAGGCAGCACATGTAAAGTAAAACTCTGTGCTATATTTGCTCTTTAGCCCATGGAGGCCACTTACCTTCTTAGAGGCATTCGTTGTAAACAAGATTAGGCTCAAAATTGACTTGCCGAGTAATATAAAGAATGAGTAAATTAGGATTAAACTATGATTTAGGCAAATTGAGATAAAAAATGTATTATTTCAAGAGGGACCTGACAATAACACAAAAGACAAAGGCAGTCGAGGCAGTTTTAAAGATGAAGGCAGTCAACAACAAAAAAAAATGTTACATAGAATTATAATAAAATGCAGGCAAAGAGACAATTCTGTTAACAGGAATTAACACAATGATTAGAAGTAGGATGATGCTTCAGTCACTGTGTTATGAGACAATGCGTTTAAAATCCACAGTCAGAACGAGCATGTTTAGTTTAAGATACTTTTACGGATTGTTCTCGCTGTCACAGAGTGGCTGAAGGGTATTATATCCAAATTTAGTGCATGGCTGTGTGAGCTGAAAGAAGTACCGCATCACAGGAGCCAAGGTGATGCTTGTTGGTATTCCGGCAGTCCAATTACTTCCTTACAGATGAATGAATATATATATGTATAATTTTAGACCTGTGTTTATACAGCGTGGAACAGTGGAACATTCCCAGTGTTAATGGTTGCTGACTCAGGCAACTGTCCTAAATAAGTCCTCTTTTGGACTTTTGTACTGCTTTATTTCCAGCTACACCAGAATTATTGCGGCTCATTTAGAGCCTGTTACTTACGCGGGTCACTCCTGTGAAGAACACCGAGCACATTGTTAAAAATGCAACTTAAAAAAATATGCAATATGTTTGAAAAATGTGCCTAAAATAAGCAAAGTTATCTTCTGCCAATGGAATGAGAAAGAATTTACTTGATAAGCTGTTTTAAAACAAGGAGTATGATGTTGTATTTATAAAATAATGTCTTGCTGGTGAAATGTAGGCAAGGAAAGTAATCTTAAAACAATAGAAAAATCAAGTTTATAGCTCTCTTTAACACTGTTTTGCATGCTTGTACCCACGGGTGTGAGACTCTGGGATGTGGTTCCTCAGGGGTCAGTACTGGGGTCTCTTACTTCCTGAGTGCTCACAGTTTCATAACCTCTGTAAATAGAGAGTATCCCGCTGAACGCACAGAGAACGCTGAACTTAAACGTTGACACATTTCTGAGACCCATGTTTCAAACTCAAAGTGGTTAATCTTCAGCAAAATAACGTGAGCTAACTCACTGAGGTGTCAAGTAATTCTGTGAGGAAAAACTGGATATTGAGTGAGGCTCAGTTCAACTCTGTCAGCAGCACAGCAGACTTCACTAAAAAAAAGCCTAATTCTCTTTGGCTGAGATGGCTGGCTTTCCATCGATGCTGACATTGATTTGGGACCAAAAAAAAAACATTATATATGGCCGTTTTCTCTCTGAAAAGACCAAAACACCTTTTGAGAGATGGAGTTTTCCTTTTTCTTTCTCCTTGCCAGCAGCTTTGCAGGAAAGATTATAGATTCTGACATAGCCGAGTTCATCTTGGAAAAACAAAAGTCCAAGATAAAAAATTTATATCAGCCTTTTCATAACAAATTACTATTATTATTAGTAAGTGCATATAAGCTGTCCCTGCCTTTGTTCTGACATATTTCAGGAGGATAAGCCATTCTCTATGTGCATTGCAAGTCTAAATTAGCAGAGTCACTTCACAAAGCTTTTATATAATAATCAAATATTAATGTCATAATGGTGGATATGACAAAGCCTTCTTTCTTTGTAATTGCGCATTAGTGTTTTCTCTGGCCCCGGTGCATGGGAATTAAAATAGGGAATACACGGGGGGGGGGGGGGGGGGGGGGGGGTTGGGGCGTGCACATAAAGCAACGCACAGACTAATAGAGAGCTGTTTCAGCGTGGCTGCAGGTCTTGATTCATCGAGCGTTTGTTGGTTAAAACACAACAGAGTGGTGCCCACCCCACGTTAAACCCGCACCGGCTGCTCGTATTTTACTGTACAAACGACCGGACTGGACAGGCACAGGACAGTAATGGGGATAAGACTTACTGCAAAACACAAACTCGGGGAGTCTGTCTGGACAGTGAGTCTCAAGCTCTCTGTCTCTCTTTCTCTCACTCTCTCTCTCTGTCTCCCTCTTTCTCTCTGTCTATCTTATACATACACACAAACACTCACACACACACACACACAAATTCACTGTCTCTCTACATTCTCTTTCTCTCTCTCTCATATACACACATGCACACAGACATTCAGAGAAAGACATAAGTTGTGTCTGACTTTTGTTCTCAGGCACATACACTGTGTCACACAAACACAACCTCACTCACTCTGTTTCTCTCACTTTAACTTTGTCTCTTGCTTTCAGTGTCTATCTTAGACACACAAACCATGACTGAAATATTTATATTTTTATAGATTTTTGTATTTATTATGTCTATCTTACACAAACACACACTCACACAAACTCGCTATCTCTCACTTACTCACTCTCACAAACATGCACACTGTCCAGTATTAGCACTACTTTAGAACAAAACTGAAGGAATTGTGTACTGCCACATTATCCATAACTATCCCATCATGCAACAGAGCAATTCTCCTCCGTTGGTATAAATGATGCAAACAGTCGATAGACGCTAAAGCATTGCCAAGAGTATCCTTTGATGCCTGTCTCTTCCTGGCCAAACATAAGGACTTATCAGAAGCAGCGTATCATTTCATGTAATTTTGCACTAACAATGTTAGAGGAAATTGGAGGGACAGCAGAGAGAAGTCACATGTGTACAGAAGCAGAGATAATTAGATTGCCAGCGCCCTGCATTGATTTTATTTTTCAGACACCAAACACACGCTTCCCCCCCCCGTTGTCCATCTTGGCCTGAAAATGGAAACCGCCTCGGCCCATTAGCAGCTTGCACGTGTGTTTGTGTCTGCCCAGCTGTTGCCGTGGTTTAAAATCACCTGCTTTTGTCCTCATGCCACATTTTGAGTTCTAGGGGTTGGTAGACGCTCATACGTAAACAGATGAAGGGATCTGGGGGTACCTCCAAATTTTCCTCCAAATCGGAATTTCCCCAAAGGATGGCAAATAAGAATTACAAAGTAAATGCTCCCATGTGCCATGGCTTTCCCTTTCTTCCTTAAGCCCTTCCTCTGGCTGTCAGGATGAGCGCATGAGGGCCACCCACCCACCTGCGCGCAGAACAAGTGCAGCGTGTTATCGACAGAGAGGATGTACAAAGGGCACACCCCTGCTGTCTGCCTCATTACTGCAGGAGAATTTCAGCTCACGCACATCCATTATGCACTTATCACGTCCATCTCGCCCACCGTTCCTCCTGCTCCCCTCTCTCAGCAAGCCAGCGCTAATTATCTTCTCTTAGCACAGCGCCCCCTTGTGGTGTGGATGTCTGGGTGGAGGTCGTGTTTGGATGTCCACATAATTATGTCATACCAGGTGTGTTCCTCACCGTTTGGTGTGGCCCACGGCCAGTGGTGGCCCTACTTTTGAGTTCAACTTTCTGGAAGGCCCTTGATCATGAATCAGGGAGCAATAAGCCGCTGCACACGGCTGTCACACCCCGGTCCCCTACGACACCGCGCTCACATGTTCCCCACCCCTCCATAGACCCCATGCAGACAGCCACGTGCTGTTCGCCCACTAACTAACGCCTGTCTGCCTCTGCGTCCGTCCAGAGCCGGGAACGGGGGAAGAGAAGTGAGAAAAATAACGACTCTCAGACCCAGAGATCATTAATCACCACCCTCTGTATCTGAATTTACTTCTCACTCCGGAAATTTTCTTTCCTTTTTTTCTTTTCCTCTGCAGACTGAAAGGTTCCACATTCAATAGCAATAATTTTCTTGATGAAAAACCTGCGAATGGCTAATTATCTCAGAACACTTAACAAGAGAAAGCATATGTTTTTTTCCCCAGTGGCAGTGCAGACAGTGGGCCTTAGCTGAAATGGAGAAAAAGCGTGGAAATTATGTGACTCATGCACCAGTGCTGAGAGGTCAAACGCCACTGCATTGAAAGGGTGTTCATTCAGGACTCCTGTGAGAGGTGTCACACAGTGCCATGTGCCAGTGCCTTTACTTTTCCCTGTGAAAGGTCTAGTGTGAACTCAAAGCAAGAAAAATTGGGATTTTAAATCCATCTGTTATTGATCTTCATGATTTTTTCTGTGCCGCTGAGAAATGAGGTTTGTTTGAGGCAAAGCACGTTGGAGACTGATATCACAAAGTGTAAATTGCATGTCTGCTTCACAAAAATATAATAATAAATAAATCACATAACAGATTGAAGGTCCACTCCAACAAAACTTTTGTCCTGAATTTCTGATTTTACTCAAATACTGATAAAACAGAAATAGAGTGGAGTCACAGGGGTTCATGGATCTAAATAGAAAAGTAGAGCCTCCTCATTTTCTCACCACTGCAGAATGGAAATAGTTTTAGGAAGATGGGAAATTGGCCCTTTATAACCAAAACACTCATACTTTCACTGGCATGTCAATTTTCTTGTATCGTATTGCAGCACCATTTTTGGTAGCACTTTAATTTCAGTAAATTCATAACAATCTTTTTGTTTAATGAGTAAAAACACATATATAAAGACTGTTGTTCATGATTTATGAGTAACTACAATTCCTTAATAAACCATTTATAAATGTTCTCATGGTTAACAAAGTATTGAATTATCATCTATTTACAGTTTATAAGAACACGTTAAAATACAGCGTTCCCCCATTTTCAAACCACACGGTGCGGTATGTCTGCTGACAAATATAAGGATGGATGAAGTGGGGCTTACAGAAACAGCACCTCCTGTTTGGCAGGTCTCTCAGCCTGAGGTTGTGGTGGAGGGCCAGTTCACGCAGCGCTAGAACTCTCCAGCCCAAAGCCCATGGGTGGGGATGCGCAGGCAAGCTTTCGCATCTGTTTTTAATGCGCAGTGATGATTAAAGAAGCGCACGTGGACGGTGGGGCGGGGGTATGGATTGCTTTGGGGTTGTTTTCACAAACTGGACATGGTGCATCCGTGCTTCAGCACATTTCATGTCTCACGCTGTGTTTTTTCTCCTTTTTCTACTTATGCTGTGACTGCCTGTTTTTCTCATTTCCTGTGTTTCCAGACATTTATCTTATTCCAGAGCAGCTGATGGAGAGTTAGTTTGGCCCCCATGGATCGATACTTTCATTCTGTTTATCCCATCTTTCTTATTTTCTGTTCTTTGTCTGGATCTCCCGATGCCGTAGTTGTGTTTTTTTTTTCCCATGCGCCCTTGGCGAGCCTTGCCTAAATTACTCAGCTGTTTCTGTGCTGTGTGGGAGCGTGTTCCGCTTCTGTTTCATGCGGTTAGCTTTCATGAAAAGGCTTCAGGTTGTTGTTCCGTTTGTAAAGACCTTGTTCTCTGGAGGTAAGGACAAGCAGAGCTCACCGTGTGCCGCCCCAATTTCTGAAACAATAACAGTGTATCATTTCAATGACGAGACATTTCAGTGAGAGTGTTTTTATGTGTGTGTGTGTCTGTCTGTCTGTTTGTATGCGGTGTCTGCATGCTAGTGTGTGTGTGTGTCTGTCTGTCTGTTTGTATGCGGTGTCTGCATGCTAGTGTGTGTGTGTCTGTTTGCATGTGGTGTCTGTATGAATATGTGCATATACATGTGTTTGTGAGCGAGTGTGTGTGTGTGTTTACATGTATCCCAACAGAACCATTCCAACGGAACCATCCCTACAGAACCATCCCAACAGAAGCATCCCCTCAGAACCATCCCAACAGAACCATCCCAACGGAACCATCCCCTCGGAACCATCCCAACAGAACCATCCCCTAAGAACCATCCCAACAGAATCATTCCAACGGAACCATCCCGACAGAACCATCCCAACAAAACCATCCCTACAGAACCATCCCAACAGAACCATTCCCTCACAACCATCCCGACAGAACCATCCCAACGGAACCATCCCCTAAGAACCATCCCAACAGAACCATCCCCTCACAACCATCCCAACAGAACCATCCCAACGGAACCATCCCAACTGAACCATCCCTACAGAACCATCCCAACAGAACCATTCCAACGGAACCATCCCAACAGAACCATCCCAATAGAAGCATCCCCTCAGAACCATCCCAACAGAACCATCCCCTCAGAACCATCCCAACAGAACCATCCCCTAAGAACCATCCCAACAGAACCATCCCAACGGAACCATCCCTACAGAACCATCCCAACAGAACCATCCCCTCAGAATCATCCCAACATAACCATCCCCTCAGAACCATCCCTACAGAACCATCCCAACAGAAGCATCCCCTCAGAACCATCCCAACGGAACCATCCCCTCAGAACAATCTCAACAAAACCATCCCTACAGAACCATCCCAACACGGCAGGCTCCATCTCCCTCTGCAGAGAGATTAATGCCCCCCCGCCGCGCGCCTTCGCTTGGGCTGCACACGCTTTTGGCAGTGGTGCCAACAAACACGGGTGTTAACACCATTCGCCAGCTGAGGACCCGCCTGTGCTGCCATTCATTAAAGCCGGCTCAATAAAGGTGCCGGTCTCAGCCTCACTGGGGAAACAGAGGAGGGGAATGGGGGGGGGGGGGGTCTGAAACAGAGGTGGGGGGGGGGTGGTGCTGGCACTACAGTTTTCCACATGTAATAGATTTAACCTTCACTTTGTCAAGTAGCTCCTGCCAGGGTAAATATTTGTTATGTGGCACGTTTGCTTCGCAAATTCATTTGGACTACATTAATGCAGCGGGGGAGTAGTGCTATCGAATGGAATCAAAAGCCCCCCCCCCCCCCCACTAGATTGGAGAAGGTCAGACCAGCAGCCTCCCCCCCCCCCCCCCTCCTCGCCCCACAACTGCCTGGACATCTGGCAGGATGCCAAGCAGAATGGGGGGGGGTCCCGAAGGGTGCTATGAACAACCTGGCCTGGGGCCAAAAATCAGCCGCCTTGCCTCCACCCCCCCCCAAACAAAACAAAAGCTTTAACAGGTAAATCAGACAGGTGTTCAGCAATTACTGTCAGCAGGAATTTACCAGGCAGCAGACTGCGCCCTAAATCCAGCCAAGATAGCGGCGGGGCCGGAACCCTGTGTTCTCAGCGAGGCCTGCGTGTCGATGTATGGATCAGCTCGCAATTATTGAGGAAACTCGATGCCTCTGCCATGGAATGGTGATGAGGAGTTAAGTGCACTCCACTGAGTTTTTATTTATTTATTTATTTATTTTCCTGTCTTTCTTTCCTTCTTCTTTTGTCTGAAGTGGTCATCAGGCACTAATGTATTATTTATGACACTGTCATTATCGGCAAATCCATCAGCTTCCATGTGCCGGAGCTCTTTGTAGATTTGCACAGTGTGTGTGTGTGGGGGGGGGGGTTTAGGAGATGTGACCCTGTGTGACATGTGCTGACGCTGTATTGTCATTGCACCTCCCCCCCCACCCCCCACCGCCCACACCTAAGAACTACCAAAGTCATCTGAAGCAACTTTGAAGGCCCTTTCAACTCCCATCCTCACACTAGCTTAAAAAGGGTGTTTCGATAATGATCTAAGACCGCAAAATTGACATGTCAGTGAAAGCATGAGTATTTTGGCTGTAAAAGTCCATTATCATTTTGACTTGCTCCTGAAATTATTTACCATAAGCCGTGTTGTATGCTTTTTATAGATCTGATTGTAGGATTGAAGCTATCCTTTTCATAAGGCTACTTAGGAAATGGGGTGGTGGGGGGGGGGTGTGATACTCTATGGGTTCCAACATCACTTGGGCTCCAACAGTGCTTCTGCTTTATTACTCTTTCTATGAACTAAAGAAATCTGGAGTGGGCCTTTAAATTCTTATTTTATTGTGCACAGGCTTTTCTAATCAACCTTTGTTTTTTAATCAGACTCGGCCGATCTGGAAGAAGTAATTGAGGGTTCATACCCATTTGCGCTTTCTACGTCCACTGAGATGGGAGTTTTAATGAGTCATTTTATTATCTTCTCTCCTGTACTGTCCTTGTCAGTAATTTGGCTTTGAATATTAGAAATCCATCGTGAGATGGTAGGAAATAAATAACACTTACAGGACAATTTGCTACTCATTTAAAATTAGATAGGCAATCATTTTTAGTTCTGGGGTGTATCAAGAATTTCCCTTCGACTTATGTGAATTCACCAAGCTATTGCATAATCAATACCATGAGTGACTGAAGGGAACTGACCACAGAAACATTCCTGAGTGATCAACTGCAGGGGTGTGGCGTCTCACACTGTTCAGTAGAGGGCGCTAGAATGAGACACGCTGTAAAGGCGGAAACAACAGACACTGCCAGTGTAAACATGAAAATGACCCTCGAAAATCTTAAAAATAAGAAATGTCAGAAGATCAGTGAAGTGGGCTCCAGCTAGACTGATGAGTCTTGGCTGCAGGGAGCTCATTCCACCACGAGGGGCAGTAGAGATAAAATTGCCAGCAGAGACAGAATCACACTTGGGCAGCCGGCCAATCACAATATCTGTTGGCAAGGTCCCCAAATTCAGCTCTGGGTTTCCCTTGTGCATGCTGTCTTCCTTCCAACCAATCTCTTGATCAATTAAGTATGTTGAAAACTTGAGTTCAAGTTCCATAACTTTGGCGGTTTAACAGATTTTGACACAATGAAAGTCTGTCTTGTTAACTGCTGTCTTTGTCTTCGTCCTCCTGATTTTAAACAGATTTTTTTATATCCATTCCATTTTAATCAGCTGATGTCTATACTATATTGGCTGCATGCAATGAACATCGGTGATTTTTCTTATGTGTAATCCATGCAAAGGAGGCCCAGTTCTTTCTCTGTATAGGATGTTTCTACTACCTCCAATGTTTTTTATTCATTCAGTCTGAGTGGGTGTCCTTTTTTGGTTCAAAACACACCTTCTGCTGAAGTCTATATTAATTCCTTTACAATTTTTTTTATTTGCAGGCACAAAGAGTGGTGACCGCATACGCGTCCGCCTTGTAATGATGTTCTGGATATTTCACATCCACCGAGGGAAGGGAGGGGAGTGGGCGCTTACCTCCAAAGCAAGACAAATTATAAACAAATGTTTTCTGAGAGATTAAATGCAAATACAGTGTGAAGAGGAGGCCAGATGTGTCCAAGCAAAATCCCCGGTGAAAAATTGTGTCCCCTGTTCTGCAGGACCGATTTATCTGGCTGAAGAAAGCCTCAGGACTATCATAAAGTCGCTGATAAAGACGACTGCATTTAAGGTTATAAATACACAGGTGATAAAAATCGAATGCGGTTCTGTTGTCTGCGCTCCGCGGTCTCGGTCCCAAGTAACTCACCCAAAGCGAATCGCTTCCAGTATACAGCTTAAACCGTTAAACGAATGAGGGCGTTGTGAGAAAACCTTGGGTTATTGTTATGTTGCCACTTGAAAGGAAATTGCACTCGAAACTCTTTAAAACGCGTTCATTCTCCACCCGAAAAGGGCTCTTGTTCTGCGTCCAGACGGAGCGTCCCTACCAGGATTAGCATATTTTACAGCTGCTTCTCTCTGTCTTTTGTTTAACGAGCTCACCGGAGCGCATCGCCACAAACGCCAAAGCAGGCAGAGGTGCACATGTTAATTAAGGGTGTGTGTGAATCGTTATTCCGTTCACATTTACTAAGCTGTGTTCAGCTCCACAGCTCGGGTAATGCTATCCAAAGGGACACTATCAGATATTCTACAGCTGCTGCTGGGTCGGTTGTTTCAGAACATGTGCGTTGTAATATGTTTTGTATTATTTTTTTTATAAACGGAAGCCTGGATGTATTTCATTCAGAGGATGAATCCCACAGAAGTGATGGTCAAACAAGTGACTCCTGTACTGTGCTGCTGCCTTTAGAATCATATTGGCTGTAAAAATGTACTGACTGCACCACCAGTTTCACCACCTCTGTTTTCTTCTCACGTTCAGGACAAAGTTTTTTCTTTGTTGTTGTTGTTCTTGAATGTATCCTGTTTTTTTCCTACCACAGCTTCCCTTAGACCTAAGCTGTATGAACTTTACTCTTCCAGTTAGGAAGATGACTAGCCCTCACTTCTTTCCACACTACAGATATGGTGCCAGTAACTGTTACTCAATATTGACTATGTCTTTGGAGGAACACAATGTCAACATGTGATCCAGCACAAACAATCCTTGCAGGTACAGGCCAGCCAGCAGAGGTCTCTAGAGAGCAATGAGACTGAGGGTTTTAAATGGTTGAACTGCTGTCCTAATTCTCTATCCTGCCCTAGGATTCCCTGTCTAGTCAGGCTGAGCCAGTTGTAGCATATGGCCAAAGAGAAACCTCTGACCATAGCCAGTGAAGCCATGGCTGGGACTCCAATACCCAGCTGTGGGACTTGGAGCTGCAATAAAAAACAGGCATTTTTACTGTATGAGCCACTGAACAAATGCATTTAATTAGAATTAAATTCAGGTCTGAGTGGAACCAGTGAGCATATTTTCATTCTTGATTCCTGCAGTGACCTGAGAATAGTACACAGTGGCTTGAGACGAGAGAAAATACATGAAGTAATCACTGGAAAATTAAAAAAAAGATAAATCAGTTTGCATTTTGTATAGCCTGATGGCATTGAGACATTTTTTAAAATTGATTTTAATATTATATCATTTTATTTTTCTTCTTTTTTAAATTTGCTTTTGCAGTGTCGTCGGAGCTGTTTGTGTCCTTTACATAAAGCAACAGATGTGTAACTAAACCCAGATAAATTGCAGCCACATGGTGACTCTTACTACAGTATTAAAGTCCTTCTTTTGGCACGGAACTTTCCTTCTGCTTGTCCCCCTAATGCTCAATTTGGACAGAGTCTGATGAGAATTCCTTTTAATTCTAAAAAAAGAATGATGAGAAAATGAGTATTTAGCCTGTACAAAGCCTCTCTGTCCTCCCTTTAAAAAGAGGATAAGAAACGATGTGGAGGATTGGAAACCAGAGCCGCTTTACCACAAAGAATCATGAAGATCAGCGGTGTAGAGCCAAGGACATATACACATGTACACATTCTCCCAATTACACCTCTATAGATGTACACTATGCTTACAATATGGGACTTACAGCATGCCCACCTCCTCAGACAGTATACCCACCTATTAGCCTTATTACCATTAATACATATGGGCTTTGGAGTTACAGTATGCCCACCTCCTCAGACAGTATACCCACCTGTTAGCCTTATTACCATTAATACATATGGGCTTTGGAGTTACAGTATGCCCACCTCCTCAGACAGTATACCCACCTATTAGCCTTATTACCATTAATACATATGGGCTTTGGAGTTACAGTATGCCCACCTCCTCAGACAGTATACCCACCTATTAGCCTTATTACCATTAATACATATGGGCTTTGGAGTTACAGTATGCCCACCTCCTCAGACAGTATACCCACCTATTAGCCTTATTACCATTAATACATATGGGCTTTGGAGTTACAGTATGCCCACCTCCTCAGACAGTATACCCACCTGTTAGCCTTATTACCATTAATACATATGGGCTTTGGAGTTACAGTATGCCCACCTCCTCAGACAGTATACCCACCTATTAGCCTTATTACCATTAATACATATGGGCTTTGGAGTTACAGTATGCCCACCTCCTCAGACAGTATACTCACCTATTAGCCTTATTACCATTAATACATATGGGCTTTGGAGTTACAGTATGCCCACCTCCTCAGACAGTATACCCACCTATTAGCCTTATTACCATTAATACATATGGGCTTTGGAGTTACAGTATGCCCACCTCCTCAGACAGTATACCCACCTATTAGCCTTATTACCATTAATACATATGGGCTTTGGAGTTACAGTATGCCCACCTCCTCAGACAGTATACCCACCTATTAGCCTTATTACCATTAATACATATGGGCTTTGGAGTTACAGTATGCCCACCTCCTCAGACAGTATACCCACCTATTAGCCTTATTACCATTAATACATATGGGCTTTGGAGTTACAGTATGCCCACCTCCTCAGACAGTATACCCACCTATTAGCCTTATTACCATTAATACATATGGGCTTTGGAGTTACAGTATGCCCACCTCCTCAGACAGTATACTCACCTATTAGCCTTATTACCATTAATACATATGGGCTTTGGAGTTACAGTATGCCCACCTCCTCAGACAGTATACCCACCTGTTAGCCTTATGACCATTAATACATATGGGCTTTGGAGTTACAGTATGCCCACCTCCTCAGACAGTATACCCACCTATTAGCCTTATTACCATTAATACATATGGGCTTTGGAGTTACAGTATGCCCACCTCCTCAGACGATATACCCACCTGTTAGCCTTATTACCATTAATACACATGGGCTTTGGAGTTACAGTATGCCCACCTCCTCAGACAGTATGCCCACCTATTAACCTTATTACCATTAATACATATGGGCTTTGGAGTTACAGTATACCCACCTGTTAGCCTTATTACCATTAATACACATGGGCTTTGGAGTTACAGTATGCCCACCTCCTCAGACAGTATACTCACCTATTAGCCTTATTACCATTAATACATATGGGCTTTGGAGTTACAGTATGCCCACCTCCTCAGACAGTATACCCACCTATTAGCCTTATTACCATTAATACATATGGGCTTTGGAGTTACAGTATGCCCACCTCCTCAGACAGTATACCCACCTATTAGCCTTATTACCATTAATACATATGGGCTTTGGAGTTACAGTATGCCCACCTCCTCAGACAGTATACCCACCTATTAGCCTTATTACCATTAATACATATGGGCTTTGGAGTTACAGTATGCCCACCACCTCAGACAGTATACCCACCTATTAGCCTTATTACCATTAATACACATGGGCTTTGGAGTTACAGTATGCCCACCTCCTCAGACAGTATACCCACCTATTAACCTTATACATTTGTACTCACCTCCTCAGTTACCATTACAATACTTATAGAGACATATTTGAATATACTGTCCTTAATGTTGATCACAATGATAATTCAAAACCTTACTCAAAGTCCCCAAAACTATCCAAACTATGAATTGCTAAGCTCAAGATATCTCAACCTATGTTCTGATAGCAGTGTATCACCTGTACACTGACTTTCCTTGCTGATATCCTAATTCATAGAAGTAGATCTCTATCCTTGAGAAGAAATGAAGAGAACTGAAAATATTTTTTTTCTTTTGGTTGTAAGATTCTCTATTACTTATTTTTCCTCCAGGCTCAGCACAGCAGCACACGCTGGTGTTGAGATTTTGAGTGATAGATGTCAACTGAGTCACAGTTCTTGGTATACAAGTTGCAGATGTGCATAATTTTTCAGAGAAGACTCTAGGGCTCTTAGTAGATTTACATCAAAGAACCAGTAGAGCTGTGACCTTGAATGGCATTGATGTTAAAACCACAGAATAATTGATTTAATTTTTTGTTGTTTATCTGTCAGGCCTGAAGGGGGCACCCATGCTGATCTGAAGAGCCCTTCTAAGACTTTCGCATGAATCCCTAGGCGTTTTCCTCCTCTCTCAAACACTGCGGGGCTCTTTTTATTATTTTTCCTCCAGCCCAATTAAATTTGAATAAGCATGCTCAGGGACCCGCTGCGGCAAGGCGATAGACACTGCAAGGCACCTGCAGGGCAACAGTCAATTCCCCGCTTTCCTTTTCGCCCCTGGAACTCTGCCATCGTTTGTTTTGGTCTTTTTCTCATTTTTAATTCATTTTTTTATAAATAATAAAAAAAAATCACTTCCCATCTCATATCAATTTTGTTTGAATCGGACACTGCGGGAGGAAATCTTCACTTCCCCTTACTGGGAGGACGTTGTCTTTATCTGGCGTAGACTGAGGCCTGTGTGTCTAATGATTGCGGGGTGAAGAGAAATTCATTTCAAATGTATCTCTGCCTTTGATTTGGACTAATTTACCGAATATCAGCTAAACGGAGGAGAGGTGGACCTTAGAGAGGGCTTAGAACCAAAATGCAAAATGAATGAGTGAGGGCCTGGAACTATCAAAACACCCCGCACAGCATTAGTTTAGCAGATGCCCTTAACAAAGGAAATTTACACGTCTAATATTTCTCCACACTATCCATTTAGACAGCTGGATTACTCAGGCAATTTGCTCAAAGCTACAACTGTGGTATCTCACCTTGGAATTGAACCTGCAGCCTCTGAGTCATACTCTCAGCTCGCTAACCATTATATAAACATAAATATATAATTATTGATACCTTTTAAAAGCCTTTATTCACTTCTGAAGTAGACATCTCAAAAGGTCAGAGTCATATTCAGCAGCTAACACTACTCGAACATATTTTTAGTGGTGGTAGTTGTTAAATATGAGATTTATTCATTATGAACACTATTTCACACAGTTGGACAGTTAATGCCATCTTTATCTTTAGAATGTTAGGTTGTGTGGACAGACCTGGGAAAGCTCTCAATTTTCTGTACATTTTTGATTTTGAAATGTAGCCATGGAGCTGTTCATTAGACATCAATGCAGACTGGTTTTGAAATTCGCCCTGGTTAAGCAAATCTTTCCATCTCCCCAAAAATGTTAGCTGGTGCTGAAATTACACAGGACTTGGGATGTTTGCTGTTCATGTCAGTCATTTCAGGTGGTGCTGAAATGCACTATGCTTATGGGAGCTGTCCATTTCCCAGATATGCAAGGTGGTGCTGAAATGAACAGTGATTTTTTTGAGCTGTCCATGTTCGCTCTGTGTCAGTTGGTGCTTAATTATGACCGCTGATTCTTGTCGTTCAGGGTGGTGCAGGATTGTTTAGCTGCGTAGAAGCTGTCCAGTAGGCAGTGGGCAGTGGGCAGTGGGGGGGCTCATTGTCAGTTTGTTCGGTACTGCTATAATTTGTTGCAAGATTTCCCCATCGGTCCAAAGATTTGACACTGCAAATAGGACTCGAGTCTATGCATGTGTTTAAAGTATGCGTTAGCCTTTGAGAGTTCATTTCGACTCCTTTCCCTGAACTGTAAATTCACCTCTGTTCCATTCCATTAACTCCAGATACCTATGCACCTGTTGTACAATATTATGCCGGAAAAATCTTTACCTGGAAGAATATACAATAAAGGGAAATGATGACATACCTTTTGTATTCATCCATATGTACACACACAAACACATACATAAATAAATGGATAAAGTACAGTACAGAATCCAAGCATTCATACAAAGGGGTTTGAGCACAAACCAAAAAACCATTGTTAGAAGAATAATGTGTCTCAATTATTATCAGAAGAATAATGGGTCCTGTGTGAAGCTGAAACACTCCAGGTGGTGAAACACATGCACTACAGCACTACACCGAACCGTTGTAGATTGAAACATATTAATTTGACAAATGACACTATGAATTGTTTGTAAAGTGGCTTCTATTGCTGATAGGTGAAAAATTTGCAGATATTATTTCTAATTACACTGCCGCTGGGGCATTGATAAAGATGATGACAATGAAGAAATCAGACAACAGAATAATTGAATAAATGGATAAATATACAATCAGATGTGACAGTGTTTTCTGTGACAACTGTGGTGCAAATGTTTTTAGTTGTCATGACAACAATGCTTTTAAAGGAAGCGTGGGAATGAACGCGCCAGGGTATGTTTTTATCTGTTGTAAGGTGAATGTAGCCTGCTAATTAACAGTGGTTTTGAAACAAAGACAAAGCATTTGTGTCCTCAACAAAGTGAAATGGACTAGAAAACATGTCAGTTACGGTCGAGCTAACGGCCATCAGTCACCTCGAAAGCATTTCCCCGTCCCGTCGCCTTGGCGGTGGACAGCATCGCCTCCCACGCGACTGATTTCATGCATCGCCGATCAGCGAAGGGACCGCTGTTCTGCTACATCGAGCGTCTGCTACAGGGCCAGACCCGCGAGGTGGCGGCGGTGGCGGTGTGCGCTGAGATACTGCATGTCTTGCAGAGAGGAGAGGTGGCCCTCCTCGTGGACAGGACTAATGCAGGGCGCGAGCTCCTCTGGGAAGATGGCAGACCCCATGGAGAAAGGCTCGCCACACACAGACCAGTGTCAGATCACTTTGTAATTCAAAAACCGTGTGTCCAGGCGGTGAGGGTGAAGAGGGCAAAGGGGTCTCACTGTAAAAGCTTACTTGTGATTTCTACTGTTTGGGTAGGCAGCCCTGGTCACTGGAGAGTCGCAGATGGTTCTGGTTTTTTACTAAGTCCAAAACCCTAAATGTAGGTCTGTAATATTAACATTGAATATGCTTAGATTACTACAAATAACTCAGTGCTGAAGCTGGAGGAAGAATTTCATCACTCTGACCATGAATATTCTGGCTCAGGTTCTTAACAGGCTTTTAAGTGCTTAAACTGTAATCGAGAACTGCTCATACAGCTTCATAGAGCTCTCCAGACTCCAGGTACAGAGCTGCTTACTCCAGGCCTACAGTCCAGTGGCTCTGGAAGCAATATCTAAACAGACAGAATTTTGGCTCAAGTTGGAAACTGGAAACTCAAAGTAAGCAGCGTCTGATGGACCTCCTATAGCTGAGTCGTGCAATGCGGGCTCTGATAATGCTCTATGAACGACGCACTCGGGGTCCTCTCACGGGTGATTCATATCAGTGTACGGTGCAGCTCTCACGTCCACGTGGAGAGTGTTTCTGAGTTCCTATCACACTGAACACAGCAGAATTGGTATGCCCACCAAAGTAACCTGCGTATGTTCAGGTCGTGCACACTCAGGCACCTGGCTGACCAGGAGGGGTCACTAGCGAGCGATGAACCCACAGCCCTTTAACCGGCCCATATCCCTACCATCCCCAGCAAGGCTGGGCCAGTTGTGTTTCTGAGATCCGAAATCAGCGATAGCAACAGAACAGGAGCAGTTGACGGGAGATAACTGCGGGGACAGAACCGCGCGCGCCGTTGATAAGCGTAACCTTGGCACTGACGTTCTGCAGAACTTTCGCTTAGAGGAGTAGCAGTTGACGCGCGAGTACGGTCTGAAATAACAGAGCGAAATGTGATTTGGAAAGCCATTTTGAACTTCATTTTCTCTCAGGACATGTCTGTCTGTAAGAACTGCGTCTCCACCCTGTCTCAGTAACACACTGTGAAAAAACCAACTCTCCCCTACCCCGTTTTACATTTTCACCCCCGATGTTTTTATAGAGTATGTTCAGCACTCTGTTAAAAGTATTGCCCTTTGTGCGTTATTGATCTTTTTAAATAAAAATAAATTATTATTGTTATTATTATTATTAGTTATATCACTGATATATTATTATGTCAGTGTTGTACTTACCTGTACTGTAAATATGATATTATCTTCTTGTGGAAACTTACAGGCCTAGTGATTGAGGGGGGTGGCTTCTTTCCACCAGAGTTTAGAAAGTTCAGCTTTCAGAGCATTGTTGAGGCGATTTGGGGCGCTGATTTTGAGGCGATTTGAAACCACAGATCTTTAAATCTCAATTAAACAGGCCCATTCAATAACCAGGAACAGAGCTTGCGGGTGTCTTGGTGTAAAACCCAGATTACCGTGCCCCCTGCTGTTTCAATTAGTGTTTTTGACAGGCTTTGTACTGCAGCTATCTTTCACGCATGTCCCCTCTTAAAGAACAGAACAATTCCATTTCGAATGACTCCTCCCCCTCCCTAAGGTGTGCTGTAATTGGCTGCATGGCTGTTCTGAGACATTCCGTTTTCCTCTGAGGTTGGTGAAGTTGGCAGTGCACATCTTGGGTTTTTAATGTAGGAGGAATATGAAATCAATAGGACAGAGAATTGTCATGGCTGAGGGTCATGTGCCATAATAAAATGCCCGATCGTTATTTGATTATTATCAATGCCATTTAAATGACGAAACGCTGTTTCTAAAAGGGCTAATATGCATGTGCATGTATTGATTTACTATAAATGCTCGTAATTAATCCGGTGCAGTTCAAGTTCGCCTGGGCTGGTGCTGGCCTTGACGGAGTGCGGAAATAATTAGAAGAAAAGAATTGATGTCTCTAGAAGTAACCTCGATTTGCTCAGTCTGTCTCTGTCAGTAAATTAATCTGCAACCTTCACGGGATGTGTGTTTGAACGGAGCTGCCACCAAGGGCATTTGTCATTCGCTCTCTATTTGTCAACGTAAGTAGACTGGCGTGGCATATGCTGGTGCTGATGATCCTCAGTCGCCGTGGCATTCATTATGCGACGCTGCTTCGAAAGCTTCCCCATTCCTCAATGTGGAGGCGGGAATCTGATCCGCATCCAGTCGCTCAGTGCTCAAGAACATGGTGTGCAATGTATCAATCGGCTCACCATGCGACCAATGGAATGGCACTGGCACAACACGCTCAAGCTGAGGGAGTCGTGTTCTTTAACTCGCTCGTTAATGTAACGTTCGCTACTCTACCGCATGTTTTACTTTGCCACCAAAAAGGGCACGACAAGTCGAGAGGTCTTTAAAAATTAAAAACGGATAAACCGTTTAAATTCTCATCGCCATTAGCGCGGCTATAGTTTACGCTGCGTCGCGAGGTTTGGGCCAAGTTATTAATCATGGAATTCCTCACAGGGGGTTGAGATATGCCCTCTGTACTCCATGTTAAAAGGAGTCACATTATTCCCAACAATGAGGGGATCGAAGCTGTCGCTGACATCCCATAATTGGCGGACAAAGAAAATGGCGCCATTGAAATGCATTTATCTAAATGATGTCGACTCATTGGCACCCGGAGGAATTAGATTGCTGAATGAGATATGAGATATGGGACCCTTTTTCTCACATACAAAGGAATGGCAGCATTTACATCATGGCTGTGTGACAAAAGTCAAAAGAGGCGTTAATGAAACATACTACATCATCACTCTCAACACCCTTCACAGGGGTGCCGTTTTGGTACCGCACAGGACCATTACCTACCAAAATTGGTGCTATAGGACTGTTGTAGAGCCAAATAGCACTAGATAGCTTGTTCAAGGATGTACATAGTTTCTCCTTTGATCATAGGAAGAGAACCCCCTAGAACATCTGTTTTTCTTGAAGTGTATTTTTATTTGTGATGTGTTTTAACCAGACTCCAGTTCAAGTAAGCTCTCTTCTTGTGACACAGTACATGTATAAATTTGTATGGCTGTATTGTTTTTATTATAGATTAATGAAAGGATTTCTGAGTCAGTGTGGTAATGGCAAGTATTCCACTGAGGAAGAATGTATAAAGAAATAAAGAAAGGTTTTTATATTCAGGCACAGAAAAAATGGGATAACGGTGATATAATCAATCAGGGATATCCACGCGGGTGTGAAGTTTACAGTTCTATGCTGCAAACTCTTAGTGCTAATTAGATACTCAAGTGAAGTTGCACGCAGTGCGTTTTTTTTTCTGTTGAAGGAAGTACGGAGCAGAACAGAAGTTCAATTAAAAACCAAGAAATTCTCAGAACAATTGCAGCATGACAAATCTGGTGATCACAGCAAAACTGTGTCCTTGTGGTGAGAACTTTGATTTTATCTTGGAGATCAAACACAGAGGGCTGTTGATAATGAAGGAGAAAATAGAGATTGTTTTGGCATTCTTGAGGGAGTTGAAATCAATTTAAACTTTATGATTGGTCTAACAGGGGCAGCTGCTTTACTTTTTCTGCACAGATATAAAAGTAAGCTGCCCCTTTCAGCCAGCTGTGCCTTCCAGCACAATTTCACTGACTTGGATGAGAACAATAATTAAGTGTCCTGAACAAAGATCAAAGATCACTAAACGACCAAACTATTATTGTCATTATCTCAACAATTGGGGGTATTAAATCCATTAATAAATCACACATTTGACATTTCAACATGTATTAATATTTGATTATTATCACATTCACACTGTTTAAATGTCCACAATCACCCCCCCCCCCCCCCCCTGCCCCCATTATTTAATTAAACATGGGGAATGTGCACTCCTTTAAAAAAATTAAACAAAAACAAGGCCAGACATATGCCGTTTACTGCACAGAGCAGAAAGCTTTAGACTGCGTAGACCATAAGAGAGCAGTGCCTCCTACACTGAGGAAGGATGATGTTGAGACATGGTGCTGCTAGGTGTGACATAGCTGCTGGAGGCAGAGGCCCTTTGGCCATTCATTCTCTGACTGGAGATGCACGCGGTTTGGTGTATCTTTGGCACTGCTGGCCCCCTCCGGCCCTTCACTCTCTGACTGGAGACGCATGCGGTTCGATGTGTCTTCGGCACTGCTGGCCCCCTCCGAGGACCGGCAGTTGACTTGGCTGAGGATGAGAGCTCATGTCACGTTTGAGAACTGCACAAAAAAGGCAGAAAAAAATCTCTTTCAAAAGGCTATGATGTAAAAGTCTCAGTATATTCCAGCTCTTCTTCTGGCTCCCAGCGGATGGAGGCCAGGGTTTAGTCACTAGCATGGCAGGCGAGCTCCCCCTTATGCTACTCTACTTGGAGAAAAATGCAACTTTTAACGTGGACTTTGACAAAGAAGAAGGCCCTTTTGAGGTTCATGGTCAGACATAGTCTTATTTTGGTGTCCGACTATTGTCTCAATCAGTTCATGGCTGAAAGTATGGACCCCAATGGAAAGCACCAGCTTATATTTGCAGCCCTGTGGTGGCAGTTTTTCAAACTTCTGTATCAGACCCCTCCACCCTTATGAATTATGGTGAATTTCCAGGATTTCTGCAGCCAATAATGAGTGAAAACAGAGGCCCAGCATGGCAGGAGGCTCGGAACGAATAATAGCGCTTGAATTGGAAAACAGTTGCTAATTTTAACATTTCGTGTGGACAATTCACCGCCAGACTGCAGTTTTCCATAAGCGGTGCTGCTTGCATGTGAGATAAATGCCATTTGTGTCCCTCGGCGCGCCGCTTTCCCCAGTTTTTATTTTTATTTTATTACTGGCTAATTATTTCCTGAGTGGGTTCAGTGGGAGTGGGAGAGGCGTGCTGAAGTCTCCAGCTCTGGGTTCAGGAACTGGGCTCATGAATGAATGCATTAGAGATACGTATCACATCTGATGGACCGGGCTGAGTTTCACTGTGCCCTTCTGTAATTTTGTGCATTTTAACATCAGTTCTACCACCCTTCCCCATCCCCAATTCCCTGTGTAAACAGACACACAAACACACACATGTGCACACATGCACGCACGCACGCACACACACACAAACTTACAGAATTGATTGTTAGTAACCATGCGCTAGATTGGGCGCTTTTCTCTTTAAGGGCATATGCAATTCAATCAAAACAGATTTTACATAACAAAGTCATTTTCTTTGACTGTTATACTTTATAAAAAACAAGCAAGCATGCCATTTGGAATGTTTTCTGCTCCTTGTAGAGCAGGAAAAGATATGTCCTTATAGAAACTGTTTTTTTGTTTGAATTCCATATAGTCTCAAAGAGACTAAGTGTGTGTGATTGAGTCTGGCCCCATATATTGGCATTTATTTACTAGTGTTAAGGGTGATGCTAACACACTGCACTGAACACCGATGCAGAGGACCTGGGAAGAGCTCATGTTTGAATGTGCAATAACGCAGCATTGTTTCTAAAATTAGGCTGGTATTTGAAGGACATCGGTTGCCTCCTCTGTGCTTTTGTGAGAAAGTCACATGACAAAGACATGGCAGCCCACTTTTGGATTCAGGAATAATTTGCTACAAAAATGCGGTGAGACCTTAATTAACGGAGGACACTGTGCATTATTAAAACAAGAGTAAGACCCCCAGGATGAAAGAATAATAGATTAGGTATTAATTAAAATTTTGAACACTTAATGTTAGAAGAAACTAATGTCCTAAACAGTGTTCAATATATATAAAAAACACACACAAGTTTCTGTGAACAGTTTGACTGAGTGTAGTAAAGACACAAACTGCACCAGGCTTTTATATGCCAGAGGAAGAAATAAATGTCACATTAAGTATTACGTTTTTAAGCCAGTGAAGATGAGAGACGGTGGGTACTGTAACTGCGAGCAGTTCATAAAGTTAACATAATGCTCTTTGAATATCGGGTATTGTTATAGGAAAGGCAAAGAGGGGATGCTTGTATTATATAATAACTGATCTGGCTTGACATATTAATTCCCACTCTTAAGTATGAAATGAGGTCAAATGGAGTCTTTTATAGACTGGTTGCACACCAACCTGCATGGTGAATTTAAGGTGCTGGCTTGTCAATATTTTATTTCTAGCATCCTGGTGGGTGAATAGCCGAATAATATCTGCCCTGCGTAAACATGTGTCTTGAGCACGTGGGCCAACCTTTCCTTTTCTGTGCTAAATTGTGTAGCAGGTCTTTGGATAGCATGCCATCTTCTTCCTGACACATTAAGCATGCGAAAAAAAAAGATCCTGTAATCCTTTTCTCATTTATCAATTTCACGTCCGTATTTCCTCTTCCTGCTTTCGATTCTTCACGGCGCCTCTGTGAAATCGAAACATCTTGAAATCAAAACACGACGGCCTCCTTCGGTTGTGTTTTCTCCCAACGGAGCGATGCCCCTTCCCTCACGTGTGCCGTAAGCCCTCTTATTCGGTTCTGCTCGCACAAGGACCCCCCCCCGTCCCCAAACCATCCCCCCCACCCCCACACTGCGCCCCATCAGACCCTCCCATCCCCCTAGCCCCCGTTTATTTATCCCCCAGTCAACTGGCATCCCTCTCCTGCAAATGCATCTGGGATACCGTACCCAGAGAATGTGTTAATGTGGGTTCTAATAGCACCCCCTGAATTCACTCTTCTAAAATGGTCAATTATTGAAACCAGGCAGAGGCGAGCATGATTTTGCTCGAATGTGTTAATGAACGGAGGCTATGCTCCTCTTACAGCCGCTGCTCAGGACCCAGGGCTCTCACTGCGGTCATGCTTTCCAGGGCTCATTTCCCCAAAGTTTCTGAAGTGTCTTCAGTACCCCTGATGTTAAAAATAATAATTTATTTGTCTGTGTGGCCCTGTTTCCCAGCCTGCATTTCACACTGGCGGCAGACCCACAGTGTGGCTTTGGATTGCCAAAACCATTCGGCAGTGTTTAAAATATAATGTCTACCCAGTTATCGCAAACCATTGCTGCAGCTTTTTGAAATAAGAACTGTTGCACTGAGTTTGTGTAATATCGTGGTGCAGCTGCATTGCACTTGTTTTTCTTAGCACTCTCAAAAACAGCTCTCCGGTTGTGTTGTAAATACATGGGATGCTCCGTGTGGCATTTGCATAAACTCAAGATGCCATTCTTTGATGTGGAATAGCTTTAGAAGCATTTTCCTTATGGGCTAAGAAATGGCTCCATTTCCCGCAAGAAATGTCAATAAAACTGTCGTCTTGAGGTTTGACCCAGAACTATAGCCATGATGTCCAGCGTAAAGCAGTCAAAAGCTGAACTCTAAAGGAAGCCATAACTGCAATTCACATTCGGCTGCCCAGGTGCTTCATCTGTTTTGCAAATTTCTGCCTTTTTTCTTCCCCTTGTGGGTTTTGTAAGGTAGACAACCTGATGATTCTGTAATGAACCCTGAGACCACATCACTGTCAGGCTGACTGACTGACTGACTGACTGACTGACTGTGTATCTGCATATGCCTTTGTGTGTGCGTGCTGGGTTGTATGTGTGACTGCGTGTGTATATTTGCACCCAGGGTTTTTATTGGGGGGGTTTAAAAAGACTGGTTGTGGACGGGGGGCAAACGTCGGTCGTCTCCCTGAGCAATTGCCCGGTGGTGGTTGCCAGGCAGTTATCACAGCAACGGTGACGATTGCAGCGTCTCTCTCTCTCTCTCTCTCTCGCTTCCTCTGTAATTCAGAGGCACAGAACCAACCCTTTCATCTACGTCTTCACTGAATAAGACTCGTCTTTTTTATTGGGCTTTTATCCCCGTTCCTCCCCCTATTTGTCTCTCTCACGCACTGCTCTCAGTACCGTTTCCGCCTGAAATTTAATGCCTATTACTTAGCTGGCTCCGGTCTGCTCGGTGAAGCACCTGCTTTTTTGTGGTGAACAGCGGTGGGCTCCGAGCTATAGGTGACCATGACTACAGCGAAGGAGCAAAATGCACCAGCGAAACCGGCTCAACAGCAAGACCAGGTAGTGCTGTGCTTATTTTTTTTATTAAAGTGCTTGATTTTTTATCCTACGTGCTGCAAAAGAGTTTTGATGGTATACACAGCTTGAATTGCAAAAAGATCCCCCACAAAACTCTGTAATAGATGTTTTCCACAATCCTTTTACAAAAGGCGGCAATGCGTATTATGACTCCAAACATGTAAAATGTAATGCATTTATTCTGTTTTATTTTGCTAATGCGTTAGGATAGACGAACGTGCCCGAGATCTTTTGAACTTGTTCAAATGTATGAATTCCGAAACGTAGACTACTCAGCCTACGATTCGTATTCGCCTCATTATTCAAGGTAACAGTGTCTTCGGATACCGAAGTCCACAATACATTTCCGATTCACCTTTGCATCGTTAAGGTTGCCAGCACTCAAGTATCTCTCACGGACACAAACATATTCGAGGGTGATTAATATTTACGGCTTATATTGATCTGTAATAAATTATAGGGTATATGGTGAACCGCGGGACGATTAACCAAAGCAGCGGCTGAATGCCTTTTGCTGTCCGCTTAGCCATTCGGAGCGCTGCACTACTCCCAAAAATCAGAAGAACAGCGATGACTAATTCGAAAGAAACTATTTTATCTGAAGTGAAATTATCCTACCACAGGGGTGGGCAAGAGATCGTTTTAAAAGGAGTTCGCAAAATGTTATGGTAGTATGCACATAACTTAATATTGCATAAGTTGCAAATACCGTTTGCAGAAAGAATGCGATTTTTATAATGCTGGTCTTCTTAACTATTCTTAACTAACACTTTTGATTTTCACTACATCCAGTTTTCCTTCTTCAACAGCTGGATATTAAAAAGCGTGTACAGGATGAACGCTGTAAGCTTATCACTCAAATCACGCCAGTACTTCCTAAACTGACAGTGAACACATTGCGCCTGAAGCTTGCTGAGTTATATGGGCTAGCTAGTTACGGACACAGGAAGAATGCACAGAAATATCAATGCATTTTTAATCTGCGAATTAATGCATTTTTCAAAGCCGATGTTTTTGTTTGCGAATGAAGTGTTGAGTGGCAGTATGTGGTATTGTACATGTCGTGTTGCCAGCGCTATTCCTCCCAGAGCAACTGAGCGGTGTTACTGATGTGTGTAGGAGCGTTATCAAATATTCAGGTAGTGGAAACTGTTGTTGTTCACTTTTGGATTTTATTTTTCAAAACATATTTTAGTATTTACCGGAAAGGTTATCAGATTTTCATTCATCTTCAGAAATCCTTTATGTGTTCTGTGTTTGCCACACACACACGCACACACGATTCTGTCTTTAGAGTGTACACAAAGCAATAGTACGCTGCCACGTCGTTTGAAATAACCAGGTTATGCACTTGTGAGAACGGAGAACACATTAGAAAGGTCGACCCTGACTGAATGTTTCCGAGCTGTTTTACACGTGACCTCTAGATCCGAGGTTCATTCGAATGTAGCTCGTTCCATTTAATTCTACCAGGATTTAGCGCGTGAAACTGGCCGAAGTTTGCACAAGAATCTTTTTTAGTAACAGTCGGTGGCCATTATATTAATTTGTGTGGAGACCCTGAGAAGTTTCCACAGTTGTATAGGCATGCAGTATGCCCTGGCAACCCGTAACCAGGCGGATGACATACCTGTCATCCCAATTCCGGTGACAGCGGATGGTGCGAACAAGATAGCTTTGCTGGGTCTGACGCAAAATTGTTCACTTCATATCCCTAACATTTGAGATGGATTATCACCCCTTCTCCCTGTACTACATTTTTTTTTTTCATCATCTGAATTTGAATCACATGCAAATAATACACCGTGAGGCAAATTCAATCAAATGCACTACATCTCTTTAAGGATATGCGTTTCAATCAGAACTGACTTTAGTCTTAGTGCATAGATGCATGTCTGCTTCAGAATGATATGAATATATTCCAAAGGACTGCTGTCTGCAAAAACATGTAACATCCTCAGATAAAGCGATGTTGTTATGCAAAGTCTGCTTTGATTGATTTAAACGCATAACAATTACTAACAGTTTCTTACTGAATCCATCCCGTGCCTTGTAAATATGCAATTATCATGTTGCGTCCATTAAGAAAAGAAAAGAAAACCTAACAGGTCTGAAAAAGAAAAAAGAAAAAAAAAAACGGCAGCAGCTTGTCTCCCTGAGGAAGAAGAGGAGTGAGGCAGAAAAGCCTGCTTCTGTTTAACAGCTGGAGGCTATGTCTCACATTCACGCTGCCTCTGTGGACTCAGATGGATGTGAGTGGGAGCAGTATTGGTACTGAGTGTGTTTGGCCGGAGACCAGGCTAATTACCTGTGGGCTTGCAGCTGTGGGTCGGGAGTGCATGGCCATTGTTGATCAGAGTAGGTGTTACAGAGCGGGATGTGAGGAATGGCCACTGAGCACCTGAGTAGTAGCAAGTAGCTTTGTGTGTGTGTGTGTGTGTGAGACACAGGGATAGAAAGCAAATAAGAGAGAGAGAGTGTGTGTGTGTGTGTGTGTGAGACACAGGGATAGAAAGCAAATAAGAGAGAGAGAGTGTGTGTGTGTGTGTGTGAGACACAGGGATAGAAAGCAAATAAGAGAGAGAGAGTGTGTGTGTGTGTGTGTGAGACACAGGGATAGAAAGCAAATAAGAGAGAGAGAGAGTGTGTGTGTTTGTTTGTAGAGTGAGAGAAAGAGACTGTATGTTCCTGGCATTCATTTTTCTTGTGATTTTGGTAGTGGCTTGTGTGCTTCTGTGTGCATACACCTAATTGAGTGGCAGTGTATATGCTAGTGTGCGTGTGTGTGTGTGTGAGAGAGAGAGAGAGAGAGAGAGAGAGAGAGAGAGAGAGAGAGAGAGAGAGAGAGAGAGAGAGAAAGGGGATGGAGGGAGAGAAAGAGGAAGACAGTTTGCCTATATGTGAATATGTGACACTGAGCGATCAAGTGTGTCTGTATGTAAATGCCGTTTTTTGCACATGGATGCGTGTTCTGTCTCATTGCTTGCGTGTGTTTGTGAGACGTGTGTGTGTGTGTGTGTGTGTGTGTGTGTTTATGATACAATAATACAAAAAGATTTTAAAAATATGTGGAAAATTATTCAGATATGCAATGAAAGGAAATTGAACTGCTGTGTAGTATCTGATATGTTCATTTTAGAGAGTTTTTCCCCTAGCAGTAGAAAATATAACAAGGAATCAAAAGTTCAAAAACTTAGATTATTGGAGTCACTTGTCTGGGGGATTCTCGTGACTGGAGATTTCTCCAGGCCGAAGAGCTTACAGAGAGATTTCACCAGTGAACGACAATCATGATTACTGCTTAAATAAATGTTAATGAACACAGTTGTTTTATAATGGCCGCATACTCTATAATTAAAGTGCACTTCACTACTGAGAGCCATCATTCTTTAAAGTCAACTGACCATCACAGAACATATTCTCTGTGAAACATTTGGGTCTGTTTTCCCTTATTATATGTGTTTAGGGTTTTAAGTGCTTTTGTTCTGTGTATTCTGCGATTTTCCAGGAGCTGAGCTCTGTTTCTTTTTAAGGGGGTCAAATAATTAGAGTTTTCCACCAGCCAAGGTGTTTATTTTTTTGTGTTGATTCCCTCTTGACAATAAGCACTCTGAAACTTTGTGTGACAGTCTGATTTAGAAAAGAAAAAAGCCAATGCACAGGGTACTCCAACTCCTTGAAAATCCTTGAAAGTCCTCAAATTTAGAAAAATTCTGCAAGAGGCTCTTAAAATGTTGTTTTGTTTTGTGTGGAGAGATATCAGAGCTTATCTGGGATAGCTTTATGCCCATATTTTATTATAAATGATGAACAGGCTTTGCAGCAGGCCGCGTTGCTGTCTGCTTTATTTCCATCTTCAGTCCATCAGCTAAGCTGCAGGCTCTTTACAATGGAGGAGAGCAGCATATGCGCAGGCAGACTGCAGTAACACAGTCCGCCAGAGGAGGCGCTCTGCATTGTGAGACAGGGGCAACCTTGCCCTCTGAACGTCTCCCTCCTAGCGCTGTATCATCTGATCGTTCTCAAACTCAGCTCCGTTCCAGCGCGCTCTCCTCCTATTCTCCTCTAAAGGGGTTTTTGTCCGGCCTTATTTAAGTGCCCTCACTCTCAGCTGTAAGTGACCCCTGCAAATTAGCACTAATGAGACGGGAGACCTCCGAAGTCACACAGCGAACTAAAACCGGAAAAACAAAAAAACAAATTCATTGGAGAAGTAAACTGATGGCATCAGCAGAGCTTTTTAATTGGTCCCTTCTCTGTGGTTGAGATATTTATTGAATCAAAAGTTGCTATGCTTCCTGCGGCTCCTGATTATTATATGAATTATAAGGTAGCAGTTCAGAAAGCACTGCAGTGGATTAAGATGGGACTCAGGTGGGGGTATGGGGTAAGGCGTCCATATTTCTGGAGGCCTAATACAAGGCACCAATAATAATGAATAGTGGTAGGGGGCTGAGATGTAATAAGTATTGAATGGTGCAGTTCAGCTGTCAAATTTGCTACACTTATACACGGATGTGAATGGAATAGAAAAGGTAATTTTACACATTGCTGGAAGTACCCAACCTGAATGCCCGATGTCATTTGCGCAGAAGGCACGGTTTTGCAAGACGGGACAGCGCCACTGGGCGTGAGTTATATGCTGGTGCGATCGCACCCTTGCGTGCGCGGGACGGTCTGAGGTGCGATCGGAAAAAAGTTGTTGTTTGCCTGCGTGCTGTGCTGCAGCAGTCACCCAGGTTCTCCGGCTGTCAGTACGACTGTACGGTCAGTGGCCACAGATGGTTACCAAAAGAAAAGATTCTTGTGTAAACTTTGCCCAGTTTCATGCGCTAAATCCTGGCAGAATGGAATTGAATGTTCTACATTCAGATGAGCCACTGATCTTTCACACTGCCCGTTAATTTATGAAAAGTCTATTAAGAGTTATATGGAACACTAACTATGAATCCTGCAAAAAGTCTGAATGAGGCTGAGCATGTGACTCCTCCCACTCACATGACGACAGTTTTCGATTTTATACGCACTGCAGCAGCACCACTAATCGCACACTGCCTATGATGTCAGAGGATGACGTAGTCAGCGTACCCTCACTTTGTGCTGCCACAGGCGCCCAGCATGACTGGAGAGGGCGCTATGGTGATGAGACCAATGAATCTGGCCGGCTTACCCACCATCACCCCCAGCCTCGCCAATGGGGACCGTCGACCATACCCAGCAATGGTTAGACCCCCAATCTCTGGGCTCCCAGGCAAGTGTCTAACCCTGTGAGCCACCCGGAGACCCCCGATGAATTTATATTTTAAGCAAAGATGAGCTTAAATCAGTAAGCATCAGTAAAAAGCCAAATTCAAGCTTAGCAACCCTGCTGTCGCCATGGAGGCGGTGTGGTGCCAGCTCGCTCCGGGTTGCAGCAGGCCATGCTGCTGTAGGTTCAGCCAGTGCTTTGTATTCCAGGACTGGCCTGAGGCAACAGGCTTATTTACCTGCTCAGCCAGCTGCTTTCCCTGGAGTTTGATAAGGACTTCGGCCCAAATGAGGACTGGAGTTTAAGCGCGCCTCGCTTGATTCAGTTTAGAATAGGAATGAATATTACGCTGTGAACCTTAGCTTACGATAAGCAGGAACAAGGAAGACTTGAGGTTTAAGGGTGAATTGTTACTGCCATCTGTTGCATGGTAATTTTTTTCCCTGTTTTTTTTTTTTTTTGTCTCATTTTGGCTCCTCTTGTGGGCAAGCCAGCAGCTGATTTGTGCTCCGGGGCGTATGAGTGAAACGATGAATTGGAGTCCATCTGAAGTGTTGTTCCTCATGCAGTTTGATGTTTTTGTGTTTATTTTTTCTGCAGAGGAATGAGCTGCTGCTCTTGGCCCATCTCCTGGCAGGCAGGCAGGCATAGCAGAGTGCAGATATGAATATTTAACGTAAGGCATACCTGTCTCCCCTGCGGGGGAGCACAAACAGAAATGTCACAGCAATCCGACATCCCGCTAATGGTGGTACCTGCCAGAGCCACACGTCAGGTTTGAGGGCCGGGGCAGGACAGGAAGTGAGCCACAGATTGGAATCTCCCCGAGCCTTTTCTTTCATCCACCAGGTTATGTCGCTGCAGGTTTGCCTCAATTAGGGGAAGGTCAGCATCTCATGTTGGGTGCGAAACAACTTTTTCTTGGTTTTGTTTTTTTTTTTTTTTTTCTGCTTGCTCCCTTATCTTTTTTTGGCTACTGACAGCTCTTTGTGCTTAAGCTTATTGTACATTTTTTTTTTCAGCTGTGCACACCTTGCCAGTAAACCTGAAACTCCTTTCAGCCCGGAGGCGTTGTGACCAATTGCATTAGCCTTCTCTTTCTGTCTGAAACATTTTCACCACAAAGACGCGTCAGAGACAGCTCGGGGAATAAAAAAAAGGTAATTACACTCAGGTTCCATCAGGAAATTAGTCAAACGCAGGCGTATAAAAATAGTCCGGTAAGACTCCTTTGTGTTCTCCACCGCGCCTCTCAAATTAAGACTCGGTGACTCACGCCGCGCTCATATGCTGTCACATGTCCCCCGCGCCCGCGTCACTTTGAGCCCGCCAGGCAGTCAGACCCATCCTTCGTGCGAGAGAGGGAATGCGGGCTCTTATTCTCCTCTGTAGCAGCTGTGTGCATCCCTCCCTGGGTGTTCCAGAACTCTAGCTCCAGTGGCCTTATGGGTAATAGGCCAGGGGGCAGCGGGTTTGATCTGTGGCCGAGCTGAGTCACTGCTCTCGGCCTTTGCTTGCGGTTGGCTCCAGGCCTGGCATGGGTGACGACCCCGAGGCAGGGCCTGCTTTGAAGGAAGAGAGGGGAGAAGGGGAAGAGGGAGGGGGGCAGCAATCTGGGAACGGCTGGGTAATCAGTGGAGGTCTCCACCTTTACGCACTGATGATGCTGCAGGTAAATAAATGAAAGTAATAAACAGAAAAAGCGACTGTTTTTTTTTTTTTTTGTAACGCTAGCCCCATCTGCTATTCACCCCCTGACCTCAGCACATATCCCAGACTCTCATTTGGATGAGGACCACGCTGTGTGAGACAGGTGGAATGGGTGCTGAAGATCGTCTGCTTAATGAGAGTGTTGATAATTATTTGTGGGTGGTGAGTGCAGACCCTATGACCTGCCGGAACAACATGGCATCAATGAAGTCCAATCCCTGCAAAACTTAAATCTGCTGAAGCTACTGGGATATGTTTTTTTCTATTTTTTTTTCTATCATTTTTATTATTGTGTTATGGAGTTATAGAGTGAATATTTTACCATCTCTAGCTCCTTCTGCAAACGAGTGTGTGTGTGTGTGTATGTGTATGTTTTTGTTTCTGTGTGTTTGTTTTTGTTTTTTTTTCTTTTCAGAAAATGTTTGGAAACCTATTGAAAAGGCACAAAACCTGCCATGTGCCAACCTTGATAATTTCGCTGTTGAAACGCTCAGATTTAAATGAATCTTTTGAGACGTCCTGATTGCGATTTTTAATGAAAAGGTTGGATGAAAAGGTTTGTGTTTTTTTTTTCTCTTGAGTTATTAGGTGGTGCCTTATCTCTGCCCAGCGATGAAAAGGCAGATTTTTTCCACGAAAGCCACCCTCGCCCCGCTCCCCATGGTTGCTCTCTCGGTGCGCATTGTCAGAGCTTATCGACCGCTCATAATTAACATCAGAAGCCAGGCACAGAGAAGCGCGCACTGTGCTGCATGGCTAGCTGTGCTCTGCCATGCTCCACCAGGACCTCCTGGAGATTCTCAGTCTTTGTGGATTATAAATGCACGGAAAAAAAAACCCTCTCTCTCTATTGCAGCCAAGGAGCAAAACACAGGGATTCAACTTAATGCAAGCTGACTTTTTTCATTATTTTTGAGGAACTGTTGCGATAATGAAATGTAATTATAAAATTGTATATGTCATTTTATAAATATTTATAAATAGTAAATTGTGTTATAGCATAAGGCATGGACATGAATATGAAAAAAAAACATATTTATGCTAATACATTCATATTATATTTGCATAGGCCATCCAGTTTTCGGAGGAGGTAGACTACGGACTTTCATTGTTTTCATATTCATGTCAACATGCCATGGGACCTCCACAGGGACCAGACATCCACTGAAAATCATGTCTGACTGAAAACATTACACAAACAAATACATAAACAGAGAAGAAGAGAGAAATTTTGCGCAGGATGGACTGAATAGCTTTCCCTTAGTTTCTGAGAATCCATATGGTGCTCGCTAACTGTATGGCTAGCCTTTCCTTTAACTTTTTTTAGCATTTAATGCAGGTGGCATTTGAGCATCGCCACTACCCATAAACCAGGCCATGCATCCCTATCAGACCATAAACATCTCTATATGGCTGATACAGTAAAGTTTTACACAGACACAGTAAAGTTTGATACAGTAAAGTTTTACACAGACACAGTAAAGTTTGATACAGTAAAGTTTTACACAGACACAGTAAAGTTTGATACAGTGAAGTTTTACACAGACGTGTAATTTACATTCATTTCCACACCTCTCAGCCCATGGCCGTTGTGGTGCATGGCATAGCGGCACCCTCATGGAGGGCAGACTCACAAAGCTATCTGTAGGTTGGAATTATGGGTGAATGTTACAGAATGATTTACCAGCCTTTGGACAGGCAAGGGGGCCTTTGGCAGGGTGGGGGGCCCACACATTATAATGTAAAAGTGCCTAAAAATAACCACCCTCCGGCCGAGGACCCCAGCACCCATTACATGAGTGATGTCCAGCCCTGTCCTCATGAGCCCCAGGGAGTGCTGGCTTTTGCTATTACCCAGCATTCAGCTGTGTAACGAGCTCTCCTGATTGGTAGCTTAACTAACCTCACAGCACCTGGTTTCTTGGGTCTGAAAGTGGAAACTCAAATCAGTGCGCCCTGTGGTTCTCCAGGACCAAGACCACTGCTGCACAGGCTACAGTTCAGACGCTATATGTAACACGGTCAGGACCAAGACCACTGCTGCACAAGCTACAGTTCAGACGCTATATGTAACACGGTCAGGACCAAGACCACTGCACAAGCTACAGTTCAGACGCTATATGTAACACGGTCAGGACCAAGACCACTGCTGCACAGGCTACAGTTCAGACGCTATAGGTAACACGGTCAGTTTATGGAAGTCATTCTCGGTCATGTAGCAGCCAGTCTTATTTGATCAACTACTATTGGCAATATAAATATTTAATAATCACAACGATCAAGTATGCATGAATCAGACAGTGTTTATTTTTGCAAAAAAGTAATAATAAAACGGAAAGGTAATTTTCTGTTTCATTTTAATGAGACCCCCCCCACACCCCAGAGAAGGGTGGTCATTGGATCCCAGTTGTGAGGTTGTTGTTATTTTCTCTCTTGCCTTTCCAAGAACCCCCCCAGAGGTAGTTCTATCAGACAGTACTATCAGATAGTTCTGTGTGTCTTTGGCTCTGACTGTCTTTTATCTGTGTGAGGGTTTAATGAGCTGCCGTAGGACCATAGGGAGGAAACTATGTTGCTGGCGTCCATCCTTTGTACAGGACTCTCACTGGGCATGCTCTGTCCCCACGGCCGCCTCCCACTCGTGCTCCTCTACGGTTGCAGGCTCTATCAAAGGGAGTCCTGGCAGACACCGTGTTTTTGTTTTCTTGCTGCAGGAAATGATCTGTCATCACCCTTTGCCTTTTTTTTTTTTCGTTGTTGTTGTTGTTGTTGTTTTATTTTTATATTTCATGGAAATAATTGGCAGTTGTTGTGCCAGGACTGACTGATCATTCCTGCAAACTGACTTTCATAATGACATCGCCTGCGTCCAATCCAAACTCCCCACACCTGTTTCCATGGAGATATGTAATAATCCTTCAGCTCTCTCTCTCTCTCTCTCTCTCTCTCTCTCTGGTAATGAAGGGTCCTCTGAGCGTCCTTTGTATTCCATCCCTTCATCTTTGTTAATTGTTGCGTAAAATGACACGCAGTCATCATGGTGGTTTCATTTAGGTGCACCATTACCATCCGCATAAAAAGGGACTATAATTACCTTCTTGATTGGAAGTTTGATTCAGAGATCTGTGACTAAACTTTGATTTGAGTGCGGGACATGAATCTTGGTCAGTCTAGTATTTCAATCTGACGTTAAACTGCACTGCAAATGAATTTTTCTCTTTTACCAGAAAACTGACACTTGTATCCTTACAAATAATATACTAACCCTGAGCAATTATCCTAGATTACACGTTTTGGAGCTGAAAAATCTATTTTTTCATTGTGTTTTTTTGTCACAGTTTGTTGTTGGTATTTTTAGTGTTTTCCATTATACCGAAGACGTTATTGATATTGCAGGTGTCCACGTTCCTCTGAAGTGCGGGTGCACCAAAGCTTTTAGAGGGGGGAATATACAGCGCACCACTTTCACAGGGGTGTTAATGCACCAAGGCGAGCTCTGAGTGTTCCCTGAGTGTCCTCTCGCAAAGGCAAGGTGGAGGTGCCTCGCGGTCAGAAACAAAGCAGGTATTTTTCCCTGTATCAGGTTAATGTAGAGGTACTAATCTCGAGGCCGGCATCATCAGGCACATATCGAATGCAGAGGAGGGGAGGAGGTAATGATTGGGGAATTGGGTTTTTTTTTTAAATCTCACCCTGCTGTTAAAAGGCAAGGAATACACACTATTCATTCAGTGGTAGGAGTGCAAGAGATTAATGCACTTCAGTCCTTAGTGAGTCAAGACAGGCTGAGATTCCTCATTTTTCCTATCCATATTTTTTTAAGCAAAACCATGACATTTTTTGTATTGGATTCCTCAGAAATGCTATGGGTAATCTCCTCTGTCTTCCGTGATGAGATTTGCATTAGGGATGGGATGTTAAAGAGGAACCAGATTACACTCTTCACTGAGTGAAGATGCAAAAATCAATAACTAAATGAGAAATAAAATTAGACTGTCTGCAGACTAAATCAAGACAACAAACTATGGAACCTCAGATTTTACGGTATCTGCAGAAGACGTTTGTTACAGTATCATTCTCCCCGTGAAACCTAGCCTGGCTAACAAAACAAAAAGGCTGTGTTTGGAACTAGTTAAGGATTTCTGGCACATTCTCAATTTTGTTTCATAGACATACCGTATGTAGCAGCGCATTTAATGTAGTAACAGTTTAGACGTGGATTTCACGTGCTCAGAATTATAACAGTAGATCTAAATTGCTGAAATGTGGAAATTAATGTAGGAGAAACATGGTACGCTAGCATTACAAAACAGCATCATTCCAGACACCCTTGGCAAGAAAAGAAGTGTACGATTCACACTGCACTCAGTGACCTCTTCATTGGATGACGCTCCAACTTTTATTTATTAATCTGAAGGTTGAATACAACTGAATTGATTCGTCCACGGGGAAACACAAGCTGTAGAAAATAAAGCAAATAGGCTGTGCTTCCTTTGCTTTTGGAGGAATTGGGCAGCAGCAAACGACAGTGCAGGGAAGACAGCTGGCTTCCGGCCGATTGCTTTGCTGCCCCTTATTTTGTGTAATTCCATCAACTGACAACTGGAATACGGAGGCCGCGGATCTTGCAGCGAGCTGTGAAAGAGTTTTTCCTGTCTGCCGTATAATGGGCGGAGGAGAGAGGCAAGGAGACTGCATTAACAGTGTTGAGAGAGGGCTCCCGCCCTCGTCAGACACCGTTTTTAACACTTCTCTCGTATCAGCTGGCCTCTCAATGTCCTTCCTAAATGGTGCTTTCAGGCAGTTTGCAGTGATCGGAACCCTGTCCGCTTAAAAACGCTTTTTATGATCCTGTAGATTGGAACATTACTGTAATTGACCTGATTTTGGCCGTGTGAGAGTTGCATTTTTTTTTAACCCCACTGCACACAGTCAGGAGGTTTGAAGGGACAATGCAAGGCATAAGGGTTGTGATCGTTAATTAGGATTGTGAGGACATTGGGAGTTTGCTATGGCACTGATATTGTACTCATGGGTGAGGCACTTGACCTTGCAAGCGGCTGCAAGAGGCTGTGCAGGTGGAGACAGTGAGCATGTTAGCCATGAGCTGTGATAGTCACCCTGAATAAAACCATCTGCTTCATAAATACTGAAGTGTAATGCATCATACTTTTCTTAACACAGTAATTAGGACAATGGTGTTAAACTACAGTCCCAGAGGGCTGCATTCTCAGCAGGTATTTTGGGGGTTTTGTCCTTTTAATCAGGAGCTAATTTAGGCTATGGAAACAAAGTATAGTGATGCTTTAGTCAATCATGGACGTGTATAAGCATGTTTAAGTGCCGAAAGCACTGAAATCCAGCAGAAAAATGGGCCCACCAGGACTGCATCCCGACACATTTGAATGAAGACATCATGACGTCAATAACAAATGCTGACTTGCCTTCTTATCACCCACATCCCACCAAACATATCTGCCTTTGGATTTATCTTTGAAGATTTGGCAGCGAGCCGCAGCTTCTAGAGAACAGCAGAGTATCATCACTGCGTTCACTTTTTATCTGCAAAATCATGAAAGGGAACAGCGAGCGACTGTCACAGAGACTAATTAACATTTGAATGACCAAGATTGGCACTTTACCTCTAAGGAACATCCCCCTGGTTTTCTATGCAGTTCACTCTGCTGTTGTCTTCGGTCCCAGGGCCTTCCACCTGGAGTGTGTGGTTGAAGACCGTCCGCAGCACTGTTAGAGATGTCTCGCAAAACATCCCCAAATGGGTTCATCTGAAGGTTGTGCCAAAAGAAGATGTCATTTTCGAGAAGACGGAAGCTTGCCTTTGATGTCTACATTAGTCTTTGAATATCTATGTTGGCATTTACTAAAAGATGACAACTGCCACAACACGCTGCTTGTTGCAACGGAAAAAACAAGCATCTGTGTTATCACGGAGTAAAAAGAAAAAAAAAAACAACCGTTTTCCTCATCATTGCATTCAGTTGTGAGCTCCCGCCACATATAAATGGCATGCCAGCGGTTTCTGTTCAGCTTGCATGCACTGGGGACATTCTTGCACTGCTTGCCTATGGTGTCCACATTTTCACCGCCCTGAGAAGCTCAGAGGTCACCGACGGGCCAGAATATGATGCAGGCCTCGCGCCACACCTTGTCGCGTCTGGCCTGGCCTGGTAATGAGACGAAGGAGATTGGACATGTTGTTAAGAAAGCAGGGAGGTGGGGGGGGGAGTGGGTGATGCGTCTAGACGGGGCTCCCTCAGCCACCATCATTAGGAGATAAAGCCCAATCAATTCTGGATTCTGCCTTCGTCCCACTGTCAGGATGTGCGGCGTCTGACAGGCCAGCGGGGGGGGGGGGGGGGGGGGGGGGGGCAGTGTGCATATTCACCGAGGTGCTTTCAGAGATGAGGGCTCCTGTCAGGGATTCAAAAAAAAGCACAAGAGCTGGTGCTCACACGCTGCTCCATTTCTGCTCGAAAGGGCCGGAGATCTATTCAGAATCCATAAATCCATATACTCCGCACTGAATAATGAAGACTAATGTGGTTTGGACCTGGCGGGGACTGATGCTTGACATGTCAGGTCCATCTCATCTTCAGCTTTATTTATTTATTTATTTATTTATTTTGCCTTTGTGATCCAATGGCATTGATCCAATTGATCCAATTGAAATGCATATTCTCTGCCTTTCGTTTTGAGATTAATTCAGGATTGGTATATCACAGCATGAATCTCTGCTTTGGCTTCAGTGTTTGTGGTGGCAGAAGTAGGTCAAATAAAGTTCACCTCATTTTGAATTTGAACTAAAATGTTAGTCAAATTAAATACCGACATTATTCTTTAATGCAGGAGTTATGTACTTCAGCTTTCAAAGCTTCCTCTATGGGAAACATTTTATTTTCTTACTTTATTTACAGTATTTTAACGTGATGGTAAATACCAAGTGTGAATTGTGAGAACAGAGGTGTTCTGCAGGGGTCAATATAAAATCCAGGCTGTTTTACAAGAGATCTGGTGTGTGCTCCTAACCCTAACCCTAAGTCACAACTTGGCCTCATTTTTTATGATGTACTATTTGCATATCCCTTTCGCATGACATGACCTAGCCAGCTTGCATAGCCAATCACGGCACATATTTATTTTGAGGCGAATAGGCAATCAGCCCAGTGCTGTTAGCCAGTCAGGACTGAGGTTCTTCATATGTGTGTTTCCTTCACTGAAATGGCCTGTACATATCAAGGAGAAGGATAACTGCAGGGAAATAAATTAATAAAAAATATGAATCTATGATTTTGATTAAAAAACATAGAAAATGTGTTTTGTAGGTGCCCAAGATAATTTAACACTGAAATGGAAATGACCATATGGGGAGGTTTAAAACAGTTCCTGGCCTGGATTCAATCAATGTTTGTACTTAAATTTGAAAGCAAATGTTTCCTGTTTCATCTTCACCCACACAGTTTAACAAGTTCAGCCATCACTAAATCAACTTGCCAAACGTAAAGGAAGATTTATTTATGAGTCAAAGTTAAGGACATGTGTTCAAAGAACCCAGGCTCTGGATTCACAGATGAGTGAATCAGAGGAATGACTGAATCCAGGCTCTGGATTCACAGACGAGTGAATCAGAGGAATGACTGAATGAAGGCTCTGGATGCACAGACAAGTGAATGAGAGGAATGACTGAATCCAGGCTCTTGATTCACAGACGAGTGAATGAGAGGAATGACTGAATCCAGGCTCTGGATTCACAGACAAGTGAATCAGAGGAATGACTGAATCCAGGCTCTGATTCAGACGAGTGAATCAAAGGAATGACTGAATCCAGGCTTTTGATTCACAGATGAGTGAATCAGAGGAATGACTGAATCCAGGCTCTGGATTCACAGACGAGTGAATCGGTGGAATGCACCTGCTCAAGCTACAGTGCGTCAGGTGTGTAGGTACAGGTAGCACAGCTGTCACTCAGGTACCGCAACTGTCAATGAAAAAATCTGGACGAAAATTTGGCAAGAACGTTTTTAAAGGAATGGATGAAGAGAATGAAAGGAATCTGAAAATATATTGAGACAAGGGAGCAGCTGCAGTCCATTTAAATGTGAGCTATTGCCAAAGCCTTCACACCGTTTATAAATAGGGAAGAGAGGGAATATATGAATCATTAAACATCCAGCTTTCTCAATAAGTGAGCAGGTTACCCCGTCGCCAAAGCATGTGTTTGCCCAGGTGCATATGTTTGGCCAGGTACATGTGTTTGCCATGTGTTTGCCCAGGTGCATCTGTTTGCCCAGGTACATGTGTTTGCCATGTGTTTGCCCAGGTGCATCTGTTTGCAATGTGTTTGCCCAGGTGCATCTGTTTGGCCAGGTACATGTGTTTGCCATGTGTTTGCCCAGGTGCATATGTTTGGCCAGGTACATGTGTTTGCCCAGGTGCATCTGTTTGGCCAGGTACATGTGTTTGCCATGTGTTTGCCCAGGTGCATCTGTTTGGCCAGGTACATGTGTTTGCCATGTGTTTGCCCAGGTGCATCTGATTGCCATGTGTTTGCCCAGGTGCATGTGTTTGCCATGTGTTTGCCCAGGTGCATGTGTTTGCCATGTGTTTGCCCAGGTGCCGGGTGGTGACGTGCCAAATGGAATGAAAGGAGACGCTTCACAAGTGGAAGGATTTTTAAAATGCACAGAGGCGTTTGTGCAGAATATCTGGAGAGGGTTTTATTTTTGGAAAGGGAGAAGTGTGCGTCACTTGCCATGCAACATGTGACAGAAAACTGTGGGTGTGTGAGGCTGCACCGACAGGGCCTGAACAAGGAAACAAGAGATAACGCTGTGCATGCCTGTGTTTTTCATTTAACCCCATTATTCATCCGAGAGCTTGAAGTGCGCATATCTGGCCCTTTGCATGTACAGGACTGGGGCACTGTGCCATGGGAGATGCTGTCCTTCTGACGTGACGTTAAAACCCGTTGTCCTGACAAACATCATCATTAGCCATCCTGTGGGGATTTTTGGAGTCGTAGGGATGCCCTAATTCCACCAAAGAACTAGCATCTGGTTGCCAGATCATTGTCTTTACGTCTGATTTACCTCGTAATCCATCTCTGTCCCGGTGCATTTCAGATTGGATTTTGAAGTCATCACTGTGAATGAGATCTGAGTCCTCAGGTAGCCCACCTGGATGAATAACATTAAAAGTAAATACCCCCCCCCACCCCCGCCCCCCCAGGCAGAGGAGAAGCACAGTCCTCCATGCAGATCAGATCTGGCCCTGTGGCCCTGATTTAGACTTGAGATAGTGGAATCGCCAGTCAGTTACATTAATCAATGAATTTTTCATTTAATTAAGGAATCAGGGGGCCCCCGAGGGTCAGTATTGAGCATTCATGAATTACACTCTGCATGGGCTTAAAGTGCTGGATATCTTATTTAACTGATGAGTGGTTGAGTACGTCCATTGATTGGCCATTCTCGGGCTGAATCAGACCCTGATTAAAGGGGAGGCATCAGAACCAGCAGTACTACTGATCGAAAGGGCCACATTAGAATATCCATGCGAATATGTAAGGGCGAATATGTTTTTTTTATATATTAAGTCTTTGGCATGGCTTGGAATCTATGAAGGACACCCCACCCACACAGTTTCTGAAGAGGTTTGTGTTACACTGTAAAATATAATGCAGTAACAGAGGAAATGCCCCATCTGTGAGATAAAGGACACATTGTGCCTCCACACGTTAAAAATCTCCTGGTGTAACACACTGTTCCTTATAGGAAGGTGATTGTGTTTAAGATGGCCACCAGAAGCCAGTGTGGATGTTGTGATAGAGCAATCATTTTCTGCAGAGGTCACCCCAGCCAATGACGATGGGCCCTAAAAAAATCAATATACTTCCAATTATGGCCAAATTACCGTGGCGAATATTGGATGGAGAGGGCTATATTTGGCACGGTCTATGGAAGACATATTAAGAGAAGGAAATGTAAAGACGTTTTCACTCCTTGGTGGCTCTGTAGATCGAGTTATAGGATCCAGTGAGGGTGTCTGAAAGAGGCTTTGAATGACCGGACCGTCCCTCCCTTCATGAGCGGAGGGGCAGAATGGCCTTCATGTGCACTTGCAGGTTGGGCTTCCTCATCGTCCTTTCGGCTAGTGAGCTCCCTCTCCTCAATAGAGGGTGAATAGAATCAAACCGGTCTTTTTGTAAGTGCTGAGTACTGAGTCAATGTGGCAGTCAGACAGTGGCCTAGTTAAGACTTGTGTTTCTGGTGTGGGGAAAATGCATATTTCTTACTGGAGAGCTTTACGTTGCATTATGTTTTCACCACCCGAAGATGGCCCACCCTGTACCCTTCTCATGTTAAACTGATGTGGCCAGTCAGGTGTGGGATTATTTAGGAAGCCAGGAGGCAATCTGTTCCAAAGCGCATGCTGCCAGCCAGCATGACTTATGCCAGGATGAGCCCCCGGGAGCCACAGCACATAGCCTCACCATGCAAAACCCGTGAGCCTTAGCTGCGGCAGCACAATCTCCAAGATCAACAAGGCGTCTCCGAACGCACCAAGTCCATCAGAGTCGCTAATGCATCACCGTGGAAACGGATGGAAGCGGAATCACAGGGCATTCCGGAACACCGGGAAGGCAGGATCTGAGCTCTCTCGAGCCAATTAGATGCAAGGTCAGTGTGACCAGGGCTGGATGTGTTCATTCTGAGCGTGTCCCTTCCCTGGTTAGGCAACTAAAAACCATACCGAGTGTTTCTGGTGAGCTCATTTATGTTACATTATTTCATTATATGGCAGACTCTCCCTTTCAAAACACAACACACACCCACATACACACACAGACACACTCACACACATGCACACACATCACACACATACATACAGTGCATATACACAAATACACACAGACAATACATACATACACTACAAATATACAAGCAGGCACACACACACACACCCACATACACACACACACAGACACACTCACAGATACATACAGTGCATATACACAAATACACAGACAATACATACATACACCACAAATATACAAGCAGGCACACACACACAAACACACACATTTTCATGTACACAGAGCAGAATATTTACACTCCATATACAGTAAGAGCATACCTCCCCACAGACATGGCATTAGAATGCGGTGGGAGTCGTCTTTATCTCCAACACAAGACACTCGAGTGAGCAGCAGTCAGTGATGATTGCTTGTCATTTCTCGTCGCCGAGTTGAGTAATTTGCGATCTGAGCCACACAAAATGTTTCCATAGCAAATAAACAAGGCCTATTATCTAGATAGGAAGGCGATATGGGCCCGCACTGGTACATCCATCAGTGTAGCGCAGCCTGCGTTCTGAATTAGACATGATGCACTGGTCCCACTACATCACGGCCGGCCTCCCCGAGGCAGCATCGATTCTGCCCAAATGGGGCTTTCGCTCAGTGGCCCCTCTCATTTAAAAAAGCCATTACATCTTAGTAAAGGCATTCATACTGTGCCCCCTCCGCCTCCTCCCTCGGCTCCAAGATAAACAAGCAGATCTGTCTTCAGCCCTTCCTAACTGTCTTGGTGGACGATTTTGAAATGTATTTTGTTTTATTTCCTGCCATATGGAAACAGTTGGAACAGGAAACATTTGTCACCTTTTTTCCACTGTGAATAATCTCAGTATCTGTTAAGTGAGGATGTAGTCATTAAAGCCCATTTGTTCAAACTGGGCCAAGACAACATATTTATCAATAAAGTGTATTAGTAAAAAGTCATGTGGTAACAAGATAATCAACTCTTTTAATTATATTTAGCAAAAGCAAACTGCAAAGCAGTAAACTATGCAAATACGATACAACCAACCAGCTGAATAAATGCTAGGAGCAGATGAAGTAACTGAAAGCTCAACATGACAGACGGGGATTTCATATCCTAATTAGAAATACGTTATTGGAGAATTTTATGTAATTTAAGTGAAAAAAAGCTCAATTTTTTAGACCAGGAAGCTGAATCTGTTGTAGTTGCGTTCTCTGTTACTAAGCGGTGTCTTGTTCTGTTGCCATGTACAAATAGATTGTATTTAGCTTGTTTATGAATAAAAAAAACATTGTATAAAGTGGAATCTCAGATTCTGGAATTTCTGTGTCACATTGCAGATTGTGACATCTTCGATTCCAGAATTTCGGTGTCATGTTGTATATTGTGACATCTTCGATTCCAGAATTTCGGTGTCATGTTGTATATTGTGACATCTTCAAATCCAGAATTTCGGTGTCATGTTGTATATTGTGACATCTGTGATTCTGGAACTTCAGTATCAGTAAGGAAGCATTTTACTGTTCGTCATCATGTGACAGATTCTCCAGACTCCAGACTGTATGAGGTCACTCTGCTTTGTGCTGCCTTGCTAGTCGTGAGTTCCCATGAGGGTGTCACTCTGCCATCCGTCCGCCCTCGCGCTGTCCCACTGCAACCAATTATGGATTGGTAGTTTTGGGTGAGGTGCTTGTCCCGTGGTTGACACCCACTTTCTTTAATATGGCTGACACATCCTTGCACTGCGGGTACTGGAGCACTATATCAGCCATATGGTCTCTATGACAACTGCCCTGTGTCACCCTCTGGCATCCCACAGAGGTGCTGTCATTGTCACTGCTCATATTCACTAACCTGCTGGGCACCTCCAAGCTGGCATACATAAGGATGTCTCCAGACCATTTTCTCTTTAATCACTTTGATTTGATTTGACACATCAGAACGTTGCACCAATCAACAGATATATACATATACCATGAAATGCTGAGGGTGACAAACACATGAAAGTCATGTGATTCATTTCCATTGTGGTCCCTTCTTCAGGTAACAACTGTTAGGAGTTCTAGGAGGAGATGCTAACTGGAGATTCAGACACAATGCACCGTGTGTGCTATTTTGAGTATGTTACATCATCTTTGTGAGAAAATGGAATTGGCAAGTGAAGTGAAGCAGTTGGCTGAGTACTGTCAGTGTAAAAAAAAACAAAATTAGTAAGATATTAATAAACCAGTGACATGCAAAGCTTCAGTATTCCTGACCCAAGCACCACTGTCCACTCGACATTAAGATATGCCATCCCTATAATGTTTTTATACCGTCCATTAAATTCTGGCAGTAAAGCAGTCTCCAGCCTTATTTACGACGTGTTTGCTGGCATGTGTTTAATTATTTATTCTGCGTGTCGGGAAGTTGTCGCCGTCTCTCTTTGTTCGCTGAGGTCAGTGCGAGGGTAGAGTGGCGGGGGAGAGGCGCTTGTGTCTATGGTGCAGGTCACGTGCACCACATGTCCTGGGACAGCGCACAGGTGACGGGCTGAGAGAGTCACGTTTACACCGTCCTGACTTCAGCGATAGCTGATTGTGACAAACTGGAAGTATTTACACTATATAGGGGGTGAGGAGGGATGGTTAATCAGCAAACTGATCAGCACCTTGGACAGCTCCTGATATGAGCCATTGACAACTGTAGCTTTAGCCGGACAAGCCAGAGTTGCAGCAAAAAGGGAAAACGCTGGCAGTGTTCTCACTTGATTTTATTGGCAAGCATACTGGCTGCTTTTGGCTATCAGAGTGCACAGTGCAGTTAAACTTTTCACAATTTCCCATGGCCAGCAGCCCTTTAGATCTTACTGGCTTGATCACAAACTGCCATGTATGGTTCATTGTCAGGGCATCACTAAAAACAAACATCATGTCCTCGGTACTCTCACCATACACAGTACAAGTATTAACTCCACAGTAACCGAGACTAAGTGAGTGACATTTGAGCATTTATTGACATTTGAGCGTTACTGACAGGCAGATGAATAAGTCATCCACCCCCCTCCTCATGTTTTAACCTTGTCTCAGATCACAGTGTTGAATTCTTACCTGTCATTTTCAGTAGTATCACTCAGCTGCACAAACAGGTCAGGGAAATTTGTTTGTTTCCACAAAAGAGATAAGTGTAAATGTTTTCCGTTTGCCGGCCGCCGGGTATTATCCGCTGTGGAGCTGCAGCTACCACACAGGCACATTAGCCACAAAGAACTGTGTCATTCCCAGAAGGCTTTTTGCATGAAAAAAAATGAGACTGTGAAATCAAGATTTAGTGAAGCCACAGCCAAATAATGATCTTTTCACACTAGGTCACATTACAAAATCGGTAGCCAGTGTGAGCGAGTCTATTAGCGGAACACTGCCAGTGAACTTTTGTGTAACTTTTTGTCAACCCTGTAAGAGCATGAAACAAATCTCTCAACTGTTGTTCACCCTTTTTTAAAAAATAAAAACTTTGTATTTTAACAGCAACCAATCATTAGTGCACCATGCTAAACCTCAGGAGTATATTTAGCAGCTGCTTTTTTGAAGGAGTTTTAGGAGGTCTTCAGATGTAAGTTGTCATGTACCTCAAAGCGCTTGGACTACAGATCTTCCATGCTTAGATTACCTAAAAATTTTGTTTGCAGTTCAATCTCTCCGGGATAGGGCTTGAGCGGGTGAAGCATCTGATTCTCTCGGCTTTCTCTCCAGCTCCCTAAGGGCCATTTGAGAAGCTGATGTACGTGCGAAAGTGCTCTTAAATCAGGCCCCGACTTAAAAATGAAAAAGACAGATTTCGGAGAGCTGCAGAAAAAACCATTGCTTGTTTCGTGTCATGATTGCTTCATTTTCAAGCAACACAAAGGGCTGTCGGTTTGCTGGGGCTGGCAACATTGTTGTATTTTTCATCGGGTGGGGGAGTATGGAATATTACTGGGGAACTTGGGTGAGGTTTCTTATGAAGATTGTACATATTTTCTCCAGTGTTTTCGTTCTTTACCGCGAGTGTAATCTGGGCTGCACGGCCTAGCCCTGACGTGAATCGCAATGAACAATAGCTTTAGCATGAGGGCCAGTGGTGATTGGTTGATTTTATTAGCGAACACAATACAGTTAGCTGCTGTTAGCCTATCACATAACGGGTCTGCTTCGGGTCACCCCGGTACCCCAGCTACCACAGGTCTGGATCTGCATGATGTAAACATGCAGTAATAGCTGGGTTATTGATATCGAGGCACAAAAGACACCATTACTTGACTGGTCTTTTACCTGCACTAAATGAATTTCGACCTTAAGTCCTCAAGGCGCAACACAAGAGCAGACAAGGTCCATTCCCCAACTCATCACATGTTTAGGCCTCGGCCGCGTCATTAGCCGCTTGACAGATGCACTGTCACTTTTAAACCTTGTCGTCCAAAGGCATGCATTCACAATCAGGCCCCTTTTTTATGTCCATTACTTATTGATGGCCGTCAGTGAGAGCAGTAATCTCCTGTGTCAGGAGGCCTGAGGTGCGTTATTGTGAGGACCTTCTCCAGGCTCATGGTCATTAAAGCACTGGAGACGGGGAGCGGGGCTAAAGCCGATCGAACGGGCGGTTTTGCTGTGTTCAGCGATTTTTTATTTGCATTCACTCCAGCACTTTTTCCTGTCCACATTCTTTACTGAAAAGGGTAGTCACTCTCAGTTTGGTGTTGGTATGCTCATTTGTGCCCTACCTTGCAGTATATAATTATAATACTTAATAATCAGTGGTGGAAAATATTCCACCTTGATTCCTAAGTAGGGCTCTGCTGTTGTACCTTTGAGCAAGGGTCCTAATCTTAATTGCCAGTAAATTGTCAGTATTTGTCAGTAAAAATATCCGGCTGTATGAATGGATAGAGTGTGGAAATGCAAACTCTGTAGGTCACTCAGGATAAGAATATCTGCTAAATGCTTCTATGTAATCTAAATGACTCGATTAAATAGTAGAATAATAAGCAGAAATACACCGTCATCTCCAAGTGGTCCATATACTGTACAGAATTCCCTCTGGACTCAATCATATTCCAATCAGGGATTCCCAAGTGTTTGTGCTGGCTTTTTTTAAGGCTAATTGCAGTGGAATCAGATTTCAGTGAAACAGGCTTGGCAGGCCAGCGAGCGCTTGTCTGAATCTTTTGTGCTTCCAAAGCGCTCCCTAATTGAAGCTGGCGGCAGCGCCGAGGGTTTTCTGTCAGCCGGTTGAGCATGAGATCGCTCTCCTGCCCCATAACCCCCCCTCCCCTCACCCCACCCCACACCCTATTCAGCTCTGCGGTTCCCGTGGAAACCGTGCTTTCTGAGATCAGGAAAGATCCATTTCATACTTCGCTTGGGAGCGTTTTGAGTGACAGAACAGCTGGCAGCTCTCGAAATGAGAGAAAACTGTAGAGAGAGAGAGAGACAGACAGACAGAGATTCCTCTTAACAGAAACCTTCGATTTCTTCTCAATTCTCTGAGCTGGGAGTGGAGGTGGGTGGTTGTGATATCGTCCGTTTTGCTCACAGATTCGCCCTCCTGCTTCCTCAGCTCACCTTTTTGGAGAGGGGACTCATTGATGGTGTGAGGAAAGAGCTCTGGTTTTCATTCATGCAGAGCTCTGCTGTTTCATACACCATAACACTTCTCCACATGCACTAATGCGGCACACAAAAAAAAACATCTGATGTGCCCACATTGACTGCCTTCACTCCAAACGATCTGTAGCATTTGATTAAAACACAGAAAAACCCCTGCCAGGGCGTGTGTGCAAAGAGACGTGCTGGTGAAGGCCGGGGAGGAGAGGATGGAGGCATGTTGAACAGGGAGCTGGACTCCTGAAGGTCATAGGGTCATACCCCCCCACAAAACCCAGATGGTACATTCCAGAGCAAGGCACCTGACCCGCATTGCCCCTGGGAACATCCCACTCTATAAGCAATGAGGGGCTCTCTGCGATATAAGCCCAACAACCCCAAACAAGGGCCTGTGTGCACAACTAGATAACATAATGAAAAACAGGGAGGCTGTTTGGAGCTGAGGGGCCTGGATCAGAGTAAATAATATAAGAGAATCAATTGCTTTTGGCACAAGGCATGTCTGAGGCATAAGGGACACCCATGCCCTCCCTCTCTCCATCCATCAGTTTGCATTCTCTACCCCTTCTCCATCCTCCACTCGGCCGGGCATGCTTTTGGCTAAGAGGGCAGTGCCAACCTGGATCATGCAGGTCCCAGCTGGCATCTCGTTTTCTCCACACCGGCTGTGTGAGCCCAGAAAACTGAACATGCCCCCCGCTTCCTGCCTGCGATGCCAGCACTGACCACCTCCATAACAAAGACTGTTACTCTCCTCATTTCATTTTTCATTTGTGTTTTAATAGAATTATCTGTGCTAATGTTGCATTCTGATTAAAACACTAAGCTATGTTATTCACTTCTTTACATGAGTCATCATTATCTATATAGCTTAGCAGATGCAGTGTGCAGGCACATTTAAACATTCAGCAAGGGATTTTGGGAAGGGAAAGAAGCTAGTCTCTGATGCCAGCTTGTCCCCTTACCCATAATTCCCTCTCCAGCCACCTGAGACAAAGACAGGGCGCGTCCCGCCATAGTGAAATCCCCAGAACATTGGAAATCAATCTGAGGGAAACTAAAAACGTGGTGACTGCCAATTGCTTTGTTTGTTTGTTTGGTTTTTTTTTTCTTGTCTTCTTTTTTTTGCATCAGGTTGGTGTGTATTATGTATTTGTGGATGCGTGGGAATGTGAAATTAAATGGGTCTTTTTTTTTAAAAAAAAAAACTGCATGGTTTTAGTGGGTGGGGGAGAATCCAAATGGATGTTTTTGGCACAATGTCCAGTTTGCCTTCTCCTCCTCCTCCTCCTCCTCCTCCCTGGCTGTGATTCCACCCTCTTTGGCAGACATCCCACAGTGGTCTCTCTGCAGCGTGTGATCTGGGGGGGGAAGCAGCTTCATTAGGATCCTTTTATAGGTCTTACTCATCAGATGATGAGTAGTTTCTCCCTGCACCATCGCTATTAGTGGAAACAGACATCGCCGAGTCTGTCCTCCGTCCTACACTAACACTTAGTAGGGTCCATGTATAAACGTGATCTTGATGTCCATCATACCCATTATAAACACTTTAAACAAACAGATATTGTTTAGGCCGTGGCATTTAGACTTGTTGTGCAGTATACATGGTACCAAATTGACCTTTAATCAAACAGCCCCTTATGTCCCTTTGAATGAAATGTTCGTAGAGCTAGTAAATGCATTATGGGTAGAAACATCAGCAGCCAGTCAATGGATTTAAGTCAAATTTGTACCAGCTAAAGAGAAAATCTAGCAACCCTTGGCCTGTGGCTGGTGATGATTAAGGTCCCTGACAGTATGTAAGTATAACATTGGCACAATGAAGGACGGGAGGAACAGGGCGAAGGGGAGATAACATGTTTCTAGGCAACTATCAAACAGTCACTTGTGCAATTGTCAAACACTCCCCAATGAAAGCTGTTTTGTGTTGATCTTCTGGTTGTTTTATTAAAGCCTAAAACAGCTCCAGGCATTGAAATGACTGTGTTTCCAGTGGAAGGTGGTTTTGGCAGTGAGGATATGAGACCTTTTTTGTTGCTGTCTGTTGCTGTACATGGCATGTGCCCCACAAAATGCATGCCTTAAATCAATATGGATCCTGACCCCAGTACTGGGGGTCTCGCCCACAGTTCCAGCCATGGATTGATTGGTGTTAATTGTTATTACCGAGCCCTGTCTTACTGGATGACTCACTCACACATCGTATTATGTTATTATATAGTATATACATAAATGCGTTAATCATATTATTATTGTTATTGTTGTTGTTATAATATCATTAATAATAATAATAATAATAAAAATACATATATCACATTTATATATATATATAATATGAATTAATATAAAATGATATGAATGAATAATAAAATGTATATATATATGAAGTAGGTGTAACATATATGTATTGTAAATACATACAATCTGAGTATGTTATATATAATATACGCTGCATGTAAGTATATTCTTAGGTGATACATAGAAAAAGAATAAAGAATAGTTTAAGTCAAACTGCGCGCTATCACAAGTGTAAATACCGTATTCTCAGGCACTACAATTGAGCTTGGTGGAAAAACATTTAATGAAACATTCAATAACACGCTTACATAGATTCACGGGGGCTTAATGGCTGTGCTACAGAAAAGCTCAGTGCCTCACAATGCCGCAGAACACGGCTAATTCACTCAGGGCAGAAATTACTGTGCCAAACTGAGCCTATACTATTGAGGCTACGCATGACGGCGGTGGATTATTTTTCAGCACATTATTTGGTGTGAAAGAAAAAGCGCCTCGCCTTCCAGAAGACGAGATTGAAACTGTATTTTGACAGGGCTGAATTTGGCTGATTTTGGGGTTGGGGGAGGGGGCAGGTGTCTTTGGGGGGGGGGGGGGTAGGGGGGTGGGATGTAAGTTAATCCTTGATCGTTTCATTCTGCTTAAAAGTAGGCCAACAACATGTGAGTCTGTGTGGAACGAACAACAGTACAACAAAGCTGCATGCACAGTTTTGTCTCCATTAACCCTTTGAACCAAAAACACACCCACACTAAGAGTTAGAATAAAAATAAAAGGACATTCAATTTTATTTGAAGTAATTATAGCCAACCCCTGGGCTGAAAATCAGAGGAAGTTAGTAGCACTATCAGATGAGTTTATTAAGTATCAGCTGTACGAAGAGACAGTGTGACAGTAATATAGATGAGAATGGGTAGCACTGTAGTATAATGCTTAGGAAGTAAGATTTGCAATTCAGAGGTTGCAGGTTCAATTCCTGGATAGAGCACTGCTATTGTGCCCTTGAAGATACCTCCCTAGAATTTCCTCAGTAAATATTCAGCTGTATAAATGGGTAGAGTATAAAGATGTAAGTGGTGTAAGTTTCTCTGGATAAGAGCATCTGCTGAATGCCGAATGCCCTCAGGATATGCAGATTTCAGGTGGTATGCATGAGGTGTATGCAGATTTTGCAGCACAACTGTCCAGGCTGGGATGCTGATTGGTTGAGGGCCAGATTCATGTCTGCAGTCTAGCCTGAATGCAGGAGCCGTGAATGCAGCGGGTGCACTGTGGAGCACAGCCATGAGCCGAGTCCTGTGGCTCTTTTGTGCCGGAGTTTTATCGCTCTGCACATGAACACTCTGCCCCTGCGATTGAACCGCCGCCTGTCAAGTGGAATCAAAATGACGGCCATTCAGCAGCCGAGAGACAAAGCGGCAAAGCGGTACAGGTTAGCATGGCCATGTCAACGGCTGTGTGGGTCTGTTCCATAAAATCGCCCTGGCTCCCTGGCCCACACATAATAACTGCGCAGCCATTAGAAAAACAAGGCTGCTAGAGGCCTCGACTATGACATTTTCATTAGCGAGTAATGGGTACTACTGAGCTCCATGCAATTCCCATGGGTTCACTTTCTCTTTTGCAGAAAGTTCTAGAGAAGTGCTTGTATCCCCTATATATTTGATATTGATCCAAGAGGCCTAAAATAATCTATTAGAACAAGGGAATCATGCAAACCCTGTATTGTGATGGCAGAGGACTCATCACTGGACATGGCAATGAAAGTTTTATTCCTACATCAATGAAATGTGCCCTTGAGATAGGAGTGTTCTTATATGCAGGGGTAGAGATTCCAAACCCTTATCTAAGCCCACATTCGAGACGAACATCACAATGAGCTTTCCGTCATAATACATCTTGTAAGTGTCTTACAAGTGATTCCGTGATTGTTTTCATTAATACATTTTGCTGTTGATTTATATGTAAATTAGCGACTGAGGTGGAATCATTGATTCTAACCGAATACTTACTTAGTTGTTTTCCCAAGCAGTTATCTGATTTGAATGAGGGAAACACTGTTCTTCATTATTTATTGATATTGATTTATTTTTATTAATATATTGACTGGCAGTGCCTTAACCTGTTTTTTATTTACATTTGCCTATATTTCTTTTCTGTCGCATCTGTTGTAAATAAAGTCTATTTCAGCATGCAGCTTTTTTCATGCTTCTCTTTTCATTTTAGAATCCTAAATTGCTTTACATTTAATGACACCGTTGCTGTGAATTAACATGCGCTATGTTTTTAAAGAAGGCTGGTTCAGGCTGTTGGTGGCAGGCTGGAATTTGGATATAGTCGCTGCCTCTGCAGCAAGTCGGTGAATGGGGGCTTAGCATAGTCAATGGTATTTGCACACAGTCTAAGGCTGCTTTTGCATGGCTTTAACTCAATCTTCTGTGCATTTTTCACAAATCAGAAGGCTCCTTTTACTCTTTTGAATTTGGAAATTTGTGTTTTTAACTGTTTAGTTTTTTTTTTCTTTCCCATTCATTTCAATTATATAGATGCTATCTAAAAGCTTGAGGTTTGTGGTGTGGACCTGTGATGTTTGAAAATGTCAGTTTTCTCAATGTTACACCAAGACTTCAAACACATTTTTGAAGTGATATACCAATTGCGCCTTTAACATATTCAGATAAATGTAGCTGTTTGTGGAATAGAGCTCAGGTTTCCCTGCTTTTGAAGAATGACCTTGAAATTCCTGCCCGAGCTGTGTGATTCTTGGGTAGTGTCTGAGCGTGTCCATCTGCAGATAAGCTGATAAACAGCCGCTGTATTGAGGGAAAAGGTACTCCACATTCTTAATGTTCCTCAAAGTTTCAGTGCTCTGAAAAGGTTGACCTTCACATAGAACAATACAGGGATCGTTCAGCAGTACCGTGCTGTGCAGGTGAAACATGAGCCAGGATTTTATCAACATTCACCCTTAACTTTTGCTCACAATAAAACAGCGCTCATTTCTGCCCTCACCAACTCTGTTTGATGAGGTCAGCAATCTCCATAATTAACCCACCAAACTGCTCTTGCAGGGAAAAGGCGTATTACTCTGATACAGTTGTAAGAAAACGCTAAGGACAAATGATGATTGATGGCTGTTGATTGTTTGTCTCTATATAGCACAGCACAGCTCCTTGAGCTCTGTTTTGGCAGTATAAACTCATAGCACAATAATAAAAGACCATATTGCATTTCATAATTGGCACTCCGTCTGTTTGATAATTAGGCTTGGTACTTTTAGGGTAAAGTTAGTTTTACACCAGTTTGGAATGCCTCTGATGCAATCAAATGATGATGTCACATACCATATTTTTGAAGTGAACATGACAACAATCGCACAAGGCACTATGCTGCATTTTGACCGTTGCACCTTGAGTTTCCACGAACAGAGGCTTGTGAGTGAGACTTAAGTGTTGTATTATTATGTACCGCATGCTAAACAGATGCTGTAGTTTTACTGAACTCACCAGTGTGGCATTATGGGTATTGTAGTCTGTCAGCTGAGGGTAGCTGGTGCGGATGTCTGTAGATAAAGCAGTAGTGATGAGTGCCGTTCTCCTTCTGAATAGCTTCAGTAAATATCTATAATAGATCGCATTTATTTAACACTTTACATGGGCCACAGAGGGTGACTCAGCCTCTGCCACCATCAATTTTAACACCCTGTGTGCCACACGGCAGCCATTTTGGACCAGAATGCCTCACTGCACATTGGCTGAGATGGGGGAGGAGCATATTTAGTCAGTTCAATGGGTGGAGGAGGTGTTGCTTGTATAGCCAGAACACAAGTGACCCCCATTAGACTACCAAAGGTCACAGTGTAATTGAGTCTCACAGTTTAGTATCCATGAAAAGTCTACTTGTGTTGGGTGATACATGTTAATATGTAGAAATCTTTATATAGTTTGCATTGATCTAGGGTGGTGATTCCACTCCATTGATTTAGAATGTTAGGAATCGATTACAATTGATCATAATATCAATTTCAATATATGGTCATTCTTTGGCCAAAGTAAATCCACAGCCTTTTTTTTGTGCTGAAAACTTAAAACTTGGGGTATTGTTTTTATTTTGTCTATATTCCACTAACATTGAGATAGTGAGTTCCTCCACTCAAATTTGTATATTCAGTATATTTTTAAAAATGAGTTGGTATTGAAATGGATTGAAGCAGGTCAAAATAATAAAATAAAACTGAATCATGGTGAAAGGAGAGATCTAACGATGTATTGAATCGTTTCCCAAAAAAACAAAAAACCATAATCGAATGGAATTGCTGTGGGGATAGAGGTTTACACTCCTTATCTGCACCAATTTGTACAGCAAATCGGAAGCAAAAAATTCTTGTCTTATCCATGGAAGAGGGTGATGACGGATACAGAATTGTACTTTAGTTATGTTTTTACTCAGGATTGGAAGCCAAGGAAAGGATTGTGCCAGGCTGTTCCCACCCTGTGGGGACATCTGGGATAAAAATAAAAAGGAGAAGATGAGAAGGTGCAGAGAAGGAGATAGAGGGATCCTAGAAACAGCTGACTCTACATGATGTAAATTCATGGCATTTTCAAACTTGAACATAAAACTAGTTTCCCAAGTTATGGTAAATTTCTGCTCGCAAATCTTACCCTCATGACAGATCTGCGATTGGCCAACATGCAAATGTCTGCTTTAACATTTTCCTGGTGTGTCCTCATTTAGGTCCAGTTGCTAGTGGTGCTCTTTATTGCGCTAGTGTTTGCAACATGGTATTTGAAGATCTGGAAATGTGCTCTGCATACTCACCATACTCAGATCACGTACCAAACAAACATCGAGGCAACTACAGTAAAAGGGAAATGAAAGTTTCCCATTCTTATTGTTTTGCACAGTGCCAATAAGGGGGATGAGCGGGGATCGTTCCGCAGTGCTGTGTTGTGTTGAGGTGAAATACGTTTTTTACTCATCTATTTCTCAGCCTACTTTTCTATTCATGGTGTAGCAGAGCTCCGTGTTCTCCTTTGACAGTCCAGACTCAGAGCAAAATGACAGTGATCCTTTTCCAGCCCATCTCGGTTAAGATCAAACATTGCGTTGGCAAAATGTGACACTGATATGGAAGAGTAGGCTGGTAGCTCAGGTGAGAGCTCTAGGTCTTTACCCCTCCAGATCTCATTCACAGTCTATTTAAAGGCACATGTTTGCCAACCGTGAGGTCCCCGCATTCTGGGCCAAAAATGGGATTTACAATTTTGTGTAATCTTGGGATGGCTTCCAGTTTAACCTCTATGCCCACAATGTGTCCTCACATTCACACACACACACACACACAGACAGGCACACACACACATAAAACCCTCTCACAAATGTTTTTAAGTACTTTAATATACACATGCATGCACACACATACACAGATGTATGTACACGCACATACACCCACACTAACACACAAAGACGAGTATACTGGTTTGTGTACACGCACACACACACACACACACGCACGCACACGCACACACAGCCATGTTTCTCTTTAATGTTGTCTGTATTTTCCTTATTTTCTGTACGGGTAGAATAGGGGGCTGGAGGAGATTAATATCTCAGCTCAAACGTTGGGAATCAGCTGAGATCATCGACACCTTTGCCCACGCTCCACAGACTCCGCTGCCTCTCATTTTTATGGATTTATATCAACCTGGTCACGCTGGAATTGGACAAAATGGAATGAAACGGGATAGTTCTACATCTATGATTTATGTTTGGTCCCAGGATTTCCAGAAATATTTGAACTGCACTGCAAATAAATAAATAAATAAATAAATAAATAAATAAATAAATAAATAAATAAACAAACAAACAAATAAATAAATAAATAAATAAATAAATAAGGTGAAGGAAAAAAAAACCTATCAAACACTGAACATATCCTCTACCCATTTCCCCTGTGGATGAGCATGACAGTGGATTTCACAGCCAGGTGGTTCATCAGCAGTGCAATATTTACCTCATATACGGAAAGCAAATGAACACTATTGCTGATTTGCTCCCAGCCGTTGCCCCACTCGAATGGAATTAAAAAAGAATATATGCTGTCTGGAAGCGTAAGTGCTGCTGGCTCTGTAGTGGTGTATGGCTGAGTGCTAGCCATGCTAGTGCCGTAGCATTGCACGGCTGAGTGATAGCATAGTGGTGTATGGCTGAGTGTTAGCTCTGCTAGTGTCATAGCATTGCATGGCTGGGTGTTAGCATAGAGGTGTATGACTGAGTATTAGCACTGCAAGCACCATAGTGGTGTATGGCTGAATGTTAGCGTTGCTAGTGCTGTAGCGTTGCACTGCTGAGTGTTAGCATAGCCGCGTATGGCTGAGTATTAGCACTGCGAGTGCCATGGTGGTGTATGGCTGAATGTTAATGTTGCTAGCATCGTAGTAGTTTATGGCTGAGTGTTAGCACTGCTGGCTCCATAGCAGCGTAAAGCTGAGCAGCCCAGCTGTGTTGTCATGCTGAGGAATCAATGGCAGTGAGTTATTGTTGACCTACATCTGCAGGTCAGACGACCTGTCACATTCTCACTTTCGTCTGTCAAACGGAGGAGAAATCATTTGATATCACACACACACGCACACACGTTTACATGATGTCACACACGTACACACACACATACACACTTTGACACACGTCACATACACATTCAGGTGCATATACTCAAGCGTGCACAAACACACTTATGGACACAGGCTGCCTCACACACACACACACACACACACATGTACGCGATACAGTTTGTTCTTTCAGGTCTCGTACTGGTATCCTGTAGCCGTCTCCCTTGGTACGTGCTGAGGTTTTAAGATTCTGCCCTGTGCTGCTCCTGCCACATGATGTTAACACCGGTTTGAAGGCAGCAGACACTATTTTGCTTTCTGCTTTGAGTTTCTCTTAAATTAAACACTTTCACTTCACTCGTGTCATGCTGTTTGCAGTGAGATTGCATTAGTCGGTGGCTGCTGAATTATATAAGAAAATGAAATGAAGCTTTTCTTCTCAACCTCTCATCCAATAATTACAAAAGCATGGGGTTCGTCATGTGCGTGGAGGAGTACACAACCCCTCTGTGTTATTGGATTAGATTCTCACCCCTCGTTGAGAAACACTGGGGTACAGGCAGATTGCAGATCAGTTCACTACAGTGACTGTGAGTCTACGGACCAAGACACCTGGTCTTAAGTTAGCAGGGTCATAGAATACAAGGATTGCTACTTACACAGCCGGGGCTGCGACTACTATCACTTCCATTACTACGACAGACAGTCTCCAGGTTACGAACATTCGACTTACAGAGAACTTGTACTTGCGAAAAGACTGCCATAAAGCCTTTTATATTAAAAATTCAAGTTGCATCGAATTGTTGTGTTTAAGATGTTTTGGTGTATGACTTACATACAAATTCGACTTAAAGACATACTTAGGAATGGATCTGGTTCGTAATCTGGGGACGGGCTGTACTTCTGTTACTGTTACTACTACTACTACTACGACAACTAACACTGCAAATGCTACAACTTCTGCTACTACTTCCACTGACCCTACGTCTGCTACAACTGTTGCTTCAAATACTACTACTACAGGTACTACTACCACAGCCAGTGGTACTCCGACTAATACACCTGCCCCTGCTCCTACTCCTTCTCCTACTCCTGCTCCTACTACTACTCCTGCTCCTACTCCTGCTCCTGCTCCTACTACTATCCCTACTCCTGCTCCTGCTCCTACTACTATCCCTACTCCTGCTCCTACTACTACTTCTGCTCCTTCTCCTGCTCCTGCTCCTACTACTATCCCTACTCCTGCTCCTGCTACTATCCCTACTCCTGCTCCTGCTCCTACTCCTTCTCCTACTCCTACTACTACTCCTGCTCCTTCTCCTGCTCCTACTCCTGCTCCTGCTCCTACTACTATCCCTACTCCTGCTCCTGCTCCTACTACTATCCCTACTCCTGCTCCTGCTCCTACTCCTTCTCCTACTCCTGCTCCTACTACTACTTCTGCTCATTCTCCTGCTCCTACTCCTACTACTATCCCTACTCCTACTCCTGCTCCTACTACTCCTGCTCCTACTCCTGCTCCTACTACTACTCCTACTCCTGCTCCTACTACTATCCCTACTCCTGCTCCTACTCCTGCTCCTACTACTATCCCTACTCCTGCCCCTGCTCCTACTCCTTCTCCTACTCCTGCTCCTACTACTACTTCTGCTCCTTCTCCTGCTCCTACTCCTGCTCCTACTACTATCCCTACTCCTGCTCCTACTACTATCCCTACTCCTGCTCCTACTACTATCCCTACTCCTGCTCCTGCTCCTACTCCTGCTCCTGCTCCTACTACTATCCCTACTCCTGCTCCTGCTCCTACTACTATCCCTACTCCTGCTCCTGCTCCTACTCCTATCTCCTACTCCTGCTCCTTCTCCTGCTCCTACTCCTATCCCTGCTCCTGCTCCTACTACTATCCCTACTCCTGCTCCTGCTCCTACTACTATCCCTACTCCTGCTCCTACTACTATTCCTACTCCTGCTTCTATTCCTTCTCTGACTCCTTCTCCCACAGCAGCTACACCTGCTATTACTACTGCTATGACTGATGCTGCTTAATGATGCTCTACCAATGCTAAAGAATCCCATTCATACAATTACTATGGCGTCATGCATTACTGTACATTCAAACAAATAATAGCGATGATAATTTTGTATACTTGTATGCTATTTTTTATTATAAATACTTGGTGAGTTAAATAACTATTGTGAGTTATTCCTGGATTCGGCTTGTTTCGTTGGCATTCTCGGTTCCTGTTCGGTCTCTTCCGGTGGCTTTGAAAGCGGTGACAGCGGGCCTCGGATCCACTCCGGTCCCCGTGCGCCGCAGCGCGGCTTCACGCGGCGCTAAACCCGCCGCGGCCAGGATCCTGAGCAGCAGATGACACTAACAGCTGCAGAGTCTGCCGGGGACTTAATTACAGCTCCCGCTCTGAAGTGACTCTTTCTCTTACCACAATTACTGTCTGTGATGCAGTGGCTCCATTAGCGATCCTACATGTGTAGGCTCTCTCCTCTCCTCTCCTCTCCTGTCCTCTCCTCTCCTCTCCTCTCCTCTGTCTGTCCGTTCCCCCGGTTAGGTCACAGCACAGCTATGCAGGTAAGCAGAGCCGATATGTCGCTCAAAATGAAGATTTCAATAAAAAGTTGAGCTCAGCTGCTCCCCCTCAACCCCCTTTTTGCTCTGAGTCCCCCCCCCCCCCACACCACCACTCTGCTCCGCCCCCCCCCCCACCACCACTCTGCCCCCCCCCCCCCCCCCACCACCACTCCGCTCCCCCCCACCACCACTCTGCCCCCCCCCCACCACCACTCCGCCCCCCCCCCCACCACTCTGCTCCACACACTCAAAGATACACACACACTGTCATACACACACAGGCACATACACAGCTATACTCACACACAGTCAAACATGCACACACACACACACACACACACAGAACCACACAAAGTCAGCCGTTCCTCTCTCATGGTAGAAGGCCAAACATCCTCCTCTCTCTGCCTCCCTCATACTGTAGTTGCACTGTGCACTCTCCTTTGTCCAGTGAAATATAGCCTTTCAGTCAGGATAAATTACAATCTCCTTCAGCTTTTCTCAGATCACAGGCCTAGTCCTCGTCTTTGCACTTCTTCCCCTCACTTCAATGGATCTCCTTTTCTCTTTTCATCCCTTCCCCCTGGCCAGCCTCTGAGCGGTGGAACACCTGACCACACCTCCTCGCTCTGATCTGCCGTCACCCCGGCCCGCCTCTAATCACTGGCTAATTAGCCCGGGGCTAATCGGCCTAATGATTACCGTGACCACAGATCACTGTCTGCAATCACCAAGGTTACCTGTGCATGCTCTTAAGCTTGCTGGGGTCCCGTTGCGACATAATTGGCTTGCTCGCCAAGTCTTTGTGAGGAAGGTGGGGATGACCTACCCCAAATTCTGCTCCCACCCCCCACTCTTGGAGAGAGGTCTTTCCTTAAATCAGGAAAGCACAAGTAATCTGGTCTTGAATTTAACTGATTCTGAGAGTTTTCATTTCTATACAAATGTAGCTTGAACATGTCATTGCACAATGATCCAAGACCAAAAATTCCCTTTTGTTGTGATAAAAGCAGCACTCACCTGACAGTGGTCCTCACACAGCTGTTAAAGTGTGATTCACCTGACAGTGGTCCTCACACAGCTGTTAAAGTGAGATTCACCTGACAGTGGTCCTCACACAGCTGTTAAAGTGAGATTCACCTGACAGTGGTCCTCACACACATGTTAAAGTGAGATTCATCTGACATTGGTCCTCACACAGCTGTTAAAGTGAGATTCACTTGATAGTGGTCCTCACATAGCTGTTAAAGTGAGATTCACCTGACAGTGGTCCTCACACACCTGTTAAAGTGTGATTCACCTGACAGTGGTCCTCACACAGCTGTTAAAGTGAGATTCACCTGACAGTGGTCCTTATACACCAGTTAAAGTGAGATTTACCTGACAGTGGTCCTCACACCTGTTAAAATGAGATTCACCTGACAGTGGTCCTTACACACCTGTTAAAGTGAGATTCACCTGACAGTGGTCCTTACACAGCTGTTAAAGTGAGATTCACCTGACAGTGGTCCTTACACACCTGTTAAAGTGAGATTAACCTGACAGTGGTCCTCACACACCTGTTAAAAGGAGACTCAAGGGGCAATGGTCCTCACACACCTGTGTAAAGCAGCTGGACCTCACAGTCTTTGTCATGCAAGGACATTCCCCTCACACCTTTTAAAGAGTTATTTTCTTTTATACTGTAACCATAGAGACTGCCACTTCCTAGTGCTGTTTATTTGCATTCATTCCATATAACCTTTATGGAAGATCTGGTTGAAAATAAACAAAGAAAAAAATGAGTGTTTTACAGAAATGGATGTCCACTGCCTTGGTCACTGGTACAGAATGCTCTGCGTTCATTTCATCAATGATTTGCACATCTCTGAAAGTGTTCAATTCCTCCATTTAAATTCCATCAGTGTCTGGGAATACAGCACCATGACTAATTCATGCTGTCACAGATTTTTACTAAAAATGCACTCTGTGAGACAGTCTAATTTATAATATGATATATGCATGTCATTCTACAGCCCGCATAGGGGAAGATGTCATCTCTCCCTGACTGTCCTTGTTATGGGTGCACCTGTGCACCTGTACATTTCTCTCTGTCTCTGGCTCTCCCTCTCATTCTCTGTTTCTGAAACACTTTCTATCTCCTCTCTTTGCCTCTCAATTCAATTCAGTTTCAATTCAATATGCTGTATCGCCATGACTTATATTCATGTACATGTCCCCAAAGTGTACAAAATTAATACGAAACAAAATGAATAGAAATAATAGTAGTAGCCTCTATCTAAATCTCTCTTTCTCTCTTGCTCTCTCTCCCTCTCTCTCTCTTTTTCGTTCTCATATGCTCTCTGATTCTCTCCTCCTCTCTCCCTCTCTTCTCTTCCCACCCCCCTCCTTTCCTATTTACACACCAGTCGACGCTCCGCCGCACACAGGTCAACCCGGTGCACATTTTCTGCACATTAAAGCTTTGGTGTGTAGGGCAGATCCGCTGGCCTCTCACCCCCATAAAGGAGAGCACGTCTGTGCAGCGGAGCTACTTAAAGACCTCCTCCCTGCCAGCCCCACCCCTGCCAGGCTCATAGGGCTCCCGTCTGCTTTATGCAAATCTCTCTGTTCTAATGTGAGTCAAGCATGTCTTTTGTAGGCATATGTGAAGGAATTGGCCTTGTGAATGTATGTTTTTTGTTTTTTTTTGTGCCTGAGAGATGTGTGCGGGTTTTAGATATATATTTATGGTGTACCTATGGTGAGCGTGCGTTTTGCAGTGAAGAAGGGCTGGCCGCAGGACGGGCTGAGCAGAACTGAAGAGCACGCTGGTTTAAAGGAGGCCTCTGATGAAATTAAAATGCAAAAGAGAGGAAGAGGATAAAGGCAGAAATAAAGGGAATGGAAGTGAGGTGGGTTTCCTTTGAGGTGCGCTGCCCCGTAGAGCAGACTGCCGTATGTTTAAAACATGGGTAGAATAAAGGACAGTCTGTCCAATATAACCCCCCCCCAAACCCCCCCATCCCTCCCGTTAATGGAATAAACTGTTTGCTCTGAGGGACACAAAGGTGGTTGCTTCAATAAAAATGGTTCAGATGTCGAATGCCTGCATCGACCCTGTTGGGAGTTGCCGAGCGATTGCCACCCGCTAGATATTTATTCATTTTTTGTGTTTTTTATTTATTTATTTTTGTAGTTGAGCAGGGTTTCCAGGCTTGTAACAGAGCTGGTGTGAAGCGGGGGCTGGGGTCTGGGGAATAGGAGGCCAGCCCCCGCCCTGCTCTGGGGGAATGACAGCTCCTGCCACGGGCCCACGGTGGCAGCTGCGAAACTCGATAAAAACTCCGGCACCGAGCTCTGCAGTTTTTCCACATGTCTTCATCCTTTACAGACAATCGGTCCTCCGGGCTCGAGACAAATGCGCAGCATTAGCTCCGCCGGAGAGGCGGCTCCCGGCCCACGGGCTGTCTGTTTTTGTATTCTCTTCCCCCTGTTTCTGTGAATGTTCTCTGAAATAACGGGTAGCATTAGCAGTGGCACAAGAGGGTGGCCTACATTGAAAATTGGCAGGAAGGGGCCAACTCGACTGATCTTGATAGTCACCTGTTGTATTTATTATTTAGCCTACCTTTATGTATTTATTATTATTGTTATTATTGTTATAGTGGCAGTCGTAATAGTTGTTCTAGTCGCTGTATCAGCAGTACAACAGCGGCGGTAATAGGAGCATTTATTTATTTACTATGGTGTCAGATCTGCAGTCCACTAAGTTCCCTGTTGATGCGGTGTACGTTTTATCATTACAGCTCTGATAGTTTGCCGTTGTCATGGGGTTACTAGTAGACCTTTAAATAGTGTCAGCGCGTCACCCTTTCTCATGACTGTGTACATATTTGCCGAGCGGTTGGTGTGTAATTAATGAGTGGATTTGGAGTGAACCCTGTTGCGGTGGCGGTCCATCCCTCACTCCCGTCTCCATTACAACCCCTACCGCAGTAGCAGAGTGCGGAAGGAGCCCCCTGTGGTGCCTTACCTTATTATCGCGGAGCAACACCAGCCCTGGAAGAGAGCACCTGCTGGGGAGAGAGAACACACGGCGGGCCCTGATCGGTCAAAGTGACAGGCACCATGCTGATTAAGACCTGCTGCCGTATCCATGGTGTATGCCGCCACGGTCACCGGTGGGGGGGTGGGCGCTACCCAAACCACGCTGTGCGCAAGTGGAGAGAGTGACCGGACTGTCGAACCACTGACCGGAACGACTCTCAGCCCCAGAAACCCCTCTTCTTCTCCCTCTTTCTTTCAGCAAAACATCAGCCGTTTCACGGCAGCTGTGCCCGAAATTCATTCACTCTGAATAAACTATATGTTAAAATAAAATGTTTTTGGCAGCATTTTACATTATGTTACATCTGTACTTGTGCTATTCTATCATCACTATTTTGGTGACATGATACATGTGAATATTACAGAACATGTATCAGGGCAAGTCATATTTAATAAGTGTAATTTAGAACACCACTGACTCTTGTTACATACCTGAAGTGCTTTTACACTGTAACAGCCTGCTCTTAAAAATGTAGTTATGCTGTAATTACACAGGTATAGGTGCAACAATGTTAAGGTAATTTTAATATTATGACAATGTTAACAGTAAGTGTTACCGTATATTTTCCTAATATGTGCTGGATCCATAAACTGGTATTCTGTCCCCTTTGTGGGGTTTGAATGGGGAAATCTGTCCATCTAATTAAATATATTAGGTGAAACATTGGAAAGATCAGGACATTCAGGATTAGTGAATTAGTAAACTCTCTTAAATTTCAATTTTGCATGTTGCATGTAGCTTACAGTATTCTGGGTCTGTTTTGCAGACTTGCTTATTAGAATATATTGTATAACTGTGAAGGAATGTTTTCCAGTGCATTGCATATAGCAGAAAAAGCCATCCCACTCCAAAAGAATAAAAGCATCTAACACTATTATCTGCAACCACACATTTCAGTCACTCTCCATGTATGACTTGCAGACTTGCAGATAATAGTGTTTCTCATCTTAAGACCATGGGAGCATGTAATGATGATGGTGATGAGAACAGGCTTGTCGACCGATCTTGGCTCATAAATTACCTGCGATCTACGGAGTATCCAGTACTGCATCAAGTCTGGACTTCTAAGGTCTCTAACTACTATTTAGCCTTGCAAGCTGTTCCAAGCATTGACAACTCTCTGCGTAAAATGTAATTTAGCTTTGCCTCTTTTCCCCCTGTTCAATAAATAATTACGCTCACATTTAGCCCTAAACGGATGCATAATTAATTGCTACCTTGGCAGGTGACCTTTTATACACATTATATCTGCCTGTGAAATGACCTTGCCCGCTCTCCGGACAGGTCACCAGCCGCCACCGATGGCTTCAGCACTGCAGATAGGGATGGTGCAGTAGCAGGGTCGGTTTTCTTGTAAAAACAGGGCTCTGTCTTTATCTATTCACAGCACAGTCGGGCGTTGCTGTAAATGTGTGAAAGTCATATCCATTTACAGCAATGGAAAAACCCACCGCTGTGCTGAAATCTCTCTCTCTCTCTCTCTCTCTCTTCCATCGTTTCTGGCTAAGCGCACAGTGTAAAGCCGTATACATTTAAAACGGTTAATGGCACCCACAGCAGGTACACCGTCTGGGAAAAAAAAAACATTACCCTGTGCTTATATAAAGTTTTTTCCTCTCCATTCTGATTTACAGTGCGTCTCGCATTCTCCATTTGAGCTCCAGCTCAGCCGTCCCAGGAGCTTAAAGACACTCCCCAGAAATCCCCATCAGTCTGCATAACCTCTAACTAACCGTTAACATCCTCACATAATTCAGTGTTCACTTGTGCCTGATGAACATCCTGGCTCCAAAACGCACATCCTGTTTTTTTTTTTTTACCTGTTTGCTCATTTGTTTTGAGGGGTAGGTTGGTTGTTGATACTGAAACTACTATTGACATTCTGAATTGGTGCTGAAAATATGTCCCGAGTCCTAAAATGAATAATTTTTCTTCTCTATTGGTTGAAATGAAATTAATATATAGCCTTCACTGTATATAACAAACACAAAGACAAATTTTATTTGATTTTATTTATAATGAAAGGCATGGTAAATATCGAGGGTCAAAAGAAAGCACTCTGCAAGTGCAGTATTCAGTCCTTCATTTATTTACTTAATAAAAGAGCGCTGTTAAAAAAAGGGATTAGGGATATTATTCATCTCAGTACGCGTTGTTTGTCAAAGTAAGTGGAGGATCTCTCAGGGTCTGATCGGCCTGTCCAAATAGCATTTTGTTTATTAATATATTCAGCTGTTTGTCTGCGGTACCCCCGGGCTGTTTACAATGGAGGACCCGTGCTTTGTCAAACACGCAGTCATGTATTCATTGATGTAATTTAAGGCCTTACACTCTCGAAGTGACCTGGATTCCTCTCTAATTGATATGCGGAACACCCACGAGGCCCAGAGCAAGCTTTGCTGGAGCCGCAGTAGGCTAGGCCATATTCATGAGTAAAACCATGTTGTTTTATGTTTATTTTTTTCATATTTATATGGATTAATTCTGAATTCCCGTCGGGAGTGTGTGTGTATGTGTGTTCATATATTTGTCTGTGTGTGTGCATATATTTGTCTGTGTGCATGTGCATTTGTGTGTGTGTGCATATATTTGTCTGTGTGTGGGTGCACTTCTGTATGTTTGTCTGTGTGTGTGTGTGTGTGTGCATGTGTGTGTGTGCGGGTGTATGTTTGTGTGTGCATATATTTGTCTGTGTGTGTGCACATCTGTGTGTGTTTGTGTGTGTCACATGACCAGTGTCAGCCCATGTGTTCTGAGTTGTAGTGTGCATTAGTGACTGTTCCATAGTGTTCAACTAAATGTGCCAGACATTGTGCGGGTCATCGTCACTGTAGACTCTCACCCCTGTATGTGTTATTTCACAGTTCTTCCGCACAGTTGACAGGTCGGAGTGAATGCAATTCACGGGTCAGCAGCAAATGCCATTTTCTGTGCTTCTGCTGCACAAAAAAAAAAAAAAAAATACAGAGCAAATGACTCACATCCGCATGTTGGGAAAACTGCTTCTCACTAAGAGCGTGAGACTGTCTCTTCGCTGTGGTGCATCATGGGAAATGTAGTGCTCTTATAAGGCTTATGCTGCAAATTGTATTCTCTCTGGGTTAATTTGGGCAGGTAGCACATGGAAGTCTGGGGAGTGATGTGTAACTGTACCCCCCCAAAAACCCAAAAATGGCCGGCCACCTCATCGGGGTATCTGAGTTGTCTGAAATAAAAGTTCTGCGGTTTGGAGAAGTTAGGATAGTTATAGAGTAGCTAGCCCAGGGTTATTCAGATTTCCTTTACGGCTCAGCACACAGGTATGGTGAACAGGATAAGTCCTACTCTCTCTGAGAGTGACAAACATGAGGTTCCAATTGTTTAACACTATTCCATCATCATCATCATCATCATCATCACCAGATGGGCTTCCTCAGAATTACATTACAGACAGAATTACTGTCCTGATTCCAGTTTTGTGATCTTCTGATTAAAAGTAGTTTCCCCTCCAGATTTTAGATTCAGCTGCCAGTCAATTTTTGTGCCAGAGGCTTCAGAAATGGTTCCCATTACCTCCCTGGCTGGTTTTTCATTATTAAAAGCAATGGATTGTGGGTAATGGAGGAGATGTATTGAAGGTAAATGGTTCTGTGATAGGCCGGCTTTCCAGCTGCTTTCACATCTCAGAAATTGGGATGAAATCGAACCCAACGTGCTAACTCTTTGCAGCGACAGCTCTCAGTGTTCCTCGGCAGGGGTTCCCAAACTGTCCCGAATCTTGAAACCCCCCTAGAGTAACTGAACATACCCATGACTGCAGAATCCTGTGATGACATAGGTGGTGTGCGATTGGTGGTGCCCCCCGCAGCGTGAGAAGAAGCGAGGGACCAGTCGTCACATGGGTCGGAGGAATCATGTGCCGTGACATCCTCCACCTGAGTCAGTGGGAGGAGGTTGCTGCGGTGGGCTGAACAGTCCGGCCATGCTCAGGGTGGGAAAAAGGGCAAAATAAAAAAAAATGTAATTATTACAATGATGGCAGTATTACTGTACCAAACCCAAATGTCAAACAGCAGTTTCAGGACTCCTGTTGTAAAGTGTGCTGGATAGAGATGTCTCATGTCTTCACATCAGCCATTGTCGATGCACTGGCTTCCCCCGACTCGTCCATGTAACCTGTCTTGCATCGTTCATTTGAAAGCTGTGCTTTGTGTGATTTCCCTCTTGGTCTGGCGCGCAAGGCACACACTGTGACGACCATGCACAGTGCCGTCTGCGGATTCTGGAAAGTGTCCATGCTGCCCTTGAGTCAAACAGCTCCCAGATGATATTTCAAAGAAAATTTTTTTTTTTTTTCATTTTTTTTTCATCCACCGTTTGACGGGTCAACCGTGGTTGAGTGGCCTGTGGAAACTGTGGGGGCTGGAGCCAGAATGGAGGAAGTAAAGTCTGCTTTAATGAGCTTTGTAATTGGAGGAACGGTAACTAGTTTCCCCTGCTGTTATCACAGGGCTAATGATGTCTGCAGCTCCATTCAATTAGGAAAGAATGGGGTTGCTAAAAGCCTAGCACTTAAAAAGGCTTACCGACTTCACCTCTGATATATCCAGAGTACTAGGTTCTTGGGTTATTTCGCTTTAATTAAAATACAAGCACAAGCTTTCTATGTATGTCTTGTGTTTGGGTTATTCATCTTCCCTCCGCTAATTAAAAGTTGCTTGTTGTTTTGTTTTTTTATCATTGTTATGCACGAGGATCTATTCAATGGGCTCTAGTTTGGTGAGTTTTATGCATTTTAGCCTAATTGTTTCAAAGGGGGCATCTCCTCAAACTGTTGCATGTTGGAAGAGCGAACACTTACCGACTAAATTATATAACCTAAGGTTAGGACAGGAGGACATTGGCATTAATTTCAACACTGTGATCTGTCGATACATAATAATAACTCTCAGAATGGTCAGGGGTTAGATTGTTATATGTAATTTCTTTGCTGTTGGAGATTTAAGAATTTCCTTTGGAACCATTTGAACCAGAAAAAAAAGCAAATAATTTTAGCAGTTTTCTCTGTGAAGAAAAAAAAAATGTCCAAAGGTCAGTACCCATGACATTATTCTTTTTTTTCCCCAAACTGCATTCAGCAAAACCCTCTGCCAAAGTCACAAATCAGGACAGGACAAACTCATTTTCGGTCACAAGCTTTTTCTCAGCTATCATTGCGCATAGAGACCCCTTTTTCCCACCTTTTGCTGACAGTTGTTCTCCTCTCGGGGAAAGAGTCTCTCTGTGTGAATGCGTGTGTGTGTGTCCTTGACTGACCCTGTTCTGCATGGTGTCTTGCAGGAGCTGGTGGGCAGCAATCCTCCGCAGAGAAACTGGAAGGGGATCGCCATCGCCCTGCTGGTCATTCTGGTCATCTGCTCTCTGATCGTCACCTCCGTCATACTCCTGACTCCAGGTAGCGTGACCCTCTTCCGTTTACAGCCACTGACAGGAGCTGCTACCCCTGAGTAGCTTTTACAGCGTCTGCATTTACTTGCTGCATTTTATACAGCTGGATATTTACTGAAGCATTTAAGGTTAACCACCAAGGCAGCTTCTGGTACTTTTTTTCTGGGAGTCACTGAATCACAAGCCCAGCTCCCTGAACATTACACTGCACTGCAGTTCCAATATGGCCGACCCCTCTTCACGGTCTGTTGAGTAAGGTCGAAAATGTAGCCAGGGGGGTGTGACTCCATGTTCCTATATCTCAGCTCCTCTTCACACCCTCTTAGATATCATTGCATTACAGTCATTACATAACATTACGTTACGCTTTTATCCAACTTGACTTGAGTTGATTAGGCCTCCCAAGATCCAATCCCCCTGGGAGCACTGTGGGGTTACGAGCTGTGCCCAAGGGCATAACATTAGTGTTGAAAACGGGGGCCAACTCGACCTCCGTTTCTCAGCCGTCACGTGGCATGACAAGCTCAGCATGCTGTCCTCACACACATGTGCCACTGGGCTTCAGAGGGCAGCAGTGTAGTATAGTGGTTAGGGAGCAGTGGATGCAGGTTCAAATCCCTGGGTACAGTACCCCTTCAGCAGGGTACTTAACTGAATTGCTTCTGAAGATATCTGCCTGGAAAAATTGAGATCGTGCTTTGTTTTGAAAGACCTGTCGAAGGAGTGGAATATCGTTGTGATACGGCAGTGTCTAAAGCATCTCTGCTCTGTGGAGGAGATGCTGTTCGAAATTCTGGTTTCCTAGAAAAACACAGGGCTTATCCGAACCATGACAGGTATGAAAAGCTGTGTGTTTGCAGAGCTAATGTCAATCTAAAGCCTGGTAAATGTTGATTTCAAATGGCATTTTTCTGAACCGGGTGAATTTGTGCAGGTAAGACACTGCCCCTGTAGTCTTATGTATGGAATTTCTGTGAAATCGCCTCAGTATGTATCCTGCTGAATAAATGGAGAGCGTGTGCAAATGTGTAAATCGTTACAGATGCAAGCATCTGCCATCCATAAAGCAATGTAATTATGTGGGAGGGGACACTGTGCCCCCCAGTGCGGGTGGAGCTGCTGTAACTTCAGGGCCCCGAGGGTTTGGGGGGGTACGGGGGGGGGGGGGGGGGGGAGGAAGACACCAGGGAATGTGTGAACGCAACTAGAGGTGTTTAATGCTAACCACTCACCCTCCAGTCAGATAACAGAGCCTTAGGATCAATTACTGTGCAGCAGGAGCCAACACGATAGCAATCTCATAGTCAATACGTTGGAAGTGCTGGGCTTCTGTTCAGACGGTATTTCTGCCCCCCCCTCTAGATTTGCTGTAAGAATTATCAACACCTGAATTTTCCAGGTGTTCCCACATTTCAAGGTTTATACTACCTTGGTTTAATGATCAGCTGTCTGTATAGTGTTTTTGTTTGTACATGTACGCTCCTCTTCCTTATTCACGGCAAAACAGAATCACATTAAAAAATAATATGGTGTGGATGACAGGCTGTTTTGATAGTTCAGCTGCGGCAATAACTGTATTATTTTAAAGAGTCTGAAATGGCTGGTTATCGTCGATACTCATCATTACTGCATTAATGCTTATCATTAGTATTCTCAGCTATGTGATGTCTAATTTTGGTTAAGAAAGATTGCCATTGATATAATGTTATATTTTTTATGAACATCTTTTATGTTTTTATTTGTTCCAGAGGGCTGTCATTTTACTTGCAGAGATCATAGCAATGAATATCTCAGTGAACTGTGCAGGAGAATCTCTGCAGATATATATTTTTTAAAATCTAGATATATTTTTTAAATCTATTCTGTCTGGTTCACACAACAATTGAGGATTCTGCCTGTGGGGACAAGACAGGCCAGGAGTCTGTCAGCATTTCACCTTTTTGTCCTTAACTGTGTCTCAGAATTGAATGCTAAGTGCTTGTTATTGTGTTTGCCAGTAAAATTTCAGCAATCACAAAAAAAAAAAAAAAATACAAAAATTGTTGTTGTGGAGAAACGGCATAGCACTCTTATTCAGTAAAGGTTAAGGGCCAGTGCTGATGAAATCCTAGCCTTGGTTGTCTGCGGATTCTAACCAGAATGAATCTTGATTAAGGTCACATGGAAAAACCAAACTTTCTGCAGGCTATTCTCATTATAATTTCATATCTGCGGGATATTCGCTGCTTTTCAAAGAAAAGCTATTGCGTAGAAAGTATGAGGAGGAACAAGACATGAAATAGCACTATTACATAATTAACCCAAACCATGCTTGCCTGTGTGTTTGGGGGTTTCACATAGGTGTTTTATTTGTCTTTCGATACCTGTACAATTATATCAATAGAATCAACAAAAATTGCCAAATCTTTTTGAAAAAGGATAAACCAGTCTCAAACCCAAACACATTAAATAATACATGTAGTGTTTTTTTTATTATCTTCACTTTTCCTGCGATAAAACAGTGATTCATTTGAATTTTCTTGTGACTGTGAAATCAGAGAAATTAGCCTTTTCTATTACTTTTTCAGGAATGTAGGTCCTCCAATACATGACTGTATTTTTCAAAATTAAAATAAAGTGTAGTCATTTAAAATGATCTTACCGTCTGCAAAGCAAATCTCGTATGGCTGAGCATCTGCCAGTCATCATTTCTGACGAAAATTCCAGAGATTCAAGATTCTGGTTGTAAAATCGTATGTTGTGTCATTTCTCCCGAGTACTGAAAGACTTATTACCGGCGCGCTCACACATACCCAGTGATTGATTCATGCTCCAGTGGATATCAGGGAGAATGATCTGTTAGGTTTTTATGAAGACCAGTAATACATTTTAAAAAGATGTAGTTTGTTTTGAAAGAGCTGTCAAAAAAAGCAGAAATATCATTGCGATTAGCCAGTATACAACACGTCTCCTTTCTGTGGAGGAGACATTGCTGATAGTATTTGTTTCCTTACAAAACTGCTGCAGAAAACTGGCCCCTTTCCAAAACATAATAGGCATGAAATGCTCTATGTTTACCAGAGCTAAAACCATTCAGGATTTTGGTTAATGTTGATGTTGACTGCCGTTTTTCTGGACCAAGATTCTGTGACTGATTTGGTTGGCACAAACTAGTCATGCGCGTCCTTGGAGCATGACAAGAAACAGCAAGTGGCCAGCTGCTTTATCAAGCCAGCATATTACTGTTTATGGAGCGCCATGGTTTGTGATATGACATGATGTGATACAAAAGAGATACAATATTACAATACTACTGTAGTGTATAATTGCATCATATGCAAGATATAGATCATTTTCCATAATTAGAACATCATCCGTATCGTCATGTTTTGGTATCATGGTATGCTGTAAGCGTCAGTTTATTTCAAACCTGACTTCAGACTTGGATGTATGTGCTTGTGTGTGCACATGTATTTATGCCTGTGTCTAGTGCATGTGCGTGCATGTATGTGTGTGTAAGTGTGTGTGTGTGTATGTGTGTTTGTGCATGCACGTTTGGTTCAGCATAATGTGTACAGTGTCCCAGGCACACTCCAGATAAACAAAGCTGCTCCTGAAATTTTCATTCCCGCTGCATGCAAACGCACGCACACCCTTCTTTCATCCTGCCGTCTGCGACTTCCTGTTGCTTACACAGGGAGATCACCACCCCTTTCACTTCACCGGGCCCCCTCAGATTTATGGGCCAAAACCTTATCAGCGCAATCCCGTCCTCTGCTGCCACGGAGCAGAGGCCACACCTGTTTGTGTCAGGTCATTACCCCCTACACCCCGCACACCGCTCATTTCCTCTCTGATATTCATAGCTTTCACTCCCATCACACCCCCTCCCCATTCCTCAACCCCCCAACGCCCATCTCATCCATCTGCTTCTCAGCACAGCCAACCTGGACCTCCAACAAATGCGAGTCAAAGGGTTAGATGCCAGTGGTGTAGTGGTAACTGAGGTGGTGAGTATACTGTCTGAGGAGGTGGGCATACTGTAACTCCAAAGCCCATATGTATTAATGGTAATAAGGCTAATAGGTGGGTATACTGTCTGAGGATGTGGGCATACTGTAACTCCAAAGCCCATATGTATTAATGGTAATAAGGCTAATAGGTGGGTATACTGTCTGAGGAGGTGGGTATACTGTCACTCCAAAGCCCATATGTATTAATGGTAATAAGGCTAATAGGTGGGTATACTGTCTGAGGAGGTGGGCATACTGTAACTCCAAAGCCCATATGTATTAATGGTAATAAGGCTAATAGGTGGGTATACTGTCTGAGGAGGTGGGCATACTGTAACTCCAAAGCCCATATGTATTAATGGTAATAAGGCTAAGAGGTGGGTATACTGTCTGAGGAGGTGGGCATACTGTAACTCCAAAGCCCATATGTATTAATGGTAATAAGGCTAATAGGTGGGTATACTGTCTGAGGAGGTGGGCATACTGTACCTCCAAAGCCCATATGTATTAATGGTAATAGGGTGAAGGTTAAAATCAAAGGGTAATCGTACCTTTGCTGTTTTTAGGGTCAGTTAAAAAACACTGTCATACGTTCACCCTTGGACAGCAGCAGGCTCATCTGCAGGTGTTCATACCTGAGGTGCACAGGTATTCAGCCCAGAGGTGCACAGGTTCATTCAGTCCTGACACAGACAGCCATTTACTGGAGGATGCTGTTTCATATTTTTATATTATAATATGTTTCATCTATTTTTATTTTTCTTCAGTATGTTTTTGACAGGACTTATAGTCTTTTTCTGCTTTCATTTTGTTTTGGATTTTCCTTTGTCACCAGTTTTGTTTGGGCTTTTGTAGCTAAATTGGCAGGATTGTTTCTGACTTTATGTGGCTTACGGCGCTGATAAGCCAACTGCCATTCTGGCTTTTTTCCATTATATCATGTCAACAAAATAAAACCACACAGTTTGAGATGTGATAACAAGATCAAATCATCCCTGAGCTGAAATGGCCATGGTGGTGTGTTCTTAGTGGCTGGTCAGTTGTAAGAAGCCAGTTGGCAGTTTGGCCAGTATTTTGGCATTGGTTTATATGTTGACCATAAGATGTTTTTTTTGGCTTGTTTGGAAGGCTGATATGCTGGATTGGATCTCTGAAATAATGCCTGCAGCCCTGCTCATGACTACAAAACAATCTGAGGCACGAAACACAGACCTCTCAAATGGGTGCTGGACTGTTGTGTGACAGTGTCTTTTTAGCGCAAATTAAAACATGGATCTGTGTTCTCTTCAGATACTCATTTCTATAGCAGTTGCTAGGGTGTATATACTGTATGCATGAATTCTGCGCCAATGTACTTGTTTTGTTTACTCAAATTTCCCTTGTTTTCACCCAGTGTACGCTTGTAAAACAACTACCAGAAAGTGCGTAAGTTCCATAACAAGCATTCTAGCATCAAATCTGTGAATTATAGAGTAACACATGTAGCACTGCAACAAACAAACAATAATAGCTGCAGCAAGTGCTGTTGTAATTAGTAAGCGCCAATATTTTATTAGAGGTGGTGGTTCAGATGGGAGCAAGGCAGTGTGAATCTTTGTGTTTTGAGTGTGTAGTGAAATGTAGAGTGGGGTTTTAACTATTCTGATAAACTCTGAGATCATACCACAAGAGTACTCACTTATTTGTACTTGGTAATCTTTTTTTTCTATAACTAAATTGTGTATTCTTCAGATGTTACTGCACATGTTGTTTTGTTTGTTGAATAAAATATTTGGTTTATTGACAGCCTTGAGAACATGTTCCCTGTTGAGTGTTATGTTTTTACATATTTCTGGTCTCCGGCGCTTGTACTTCCCTCCTGTTGGGCGTTTGTGAATCTCAGCCCTGGTCTATAGACTGACCCTGGTGCTGTAAGCGGCTCCAGATAAGAACACTGGTTAAATGCCTGTAATGTAATGTGAAAGAAAAAGGGAGGTAGAACAGCAATTGGTCACTTCGGCCATTTTGTTGTCCTTTGACATCCTTTCACTTCCCTGCACAGTTGCCGTTCCCTTCTCTGTGCCTGAGAACAGCTATTTGACTACATCTTCCTATAACACACCGTAGTGTCTGCTGTAAGTCCGCTGGGTTTGGACTGACCTATGCAGCGATTCCGTATCTGTGGGACATTTTCCCTACTTCCTTTGTGAGTGATGCCGATCCACTCCTTTCTGGGTGAGTGACTCAGCTCCACAGATCCACTCCTTTGCGAGTGATTCAATTTCACTTCCTTTGGTGAGCGAATCAGATCCACTCCTTTGCGAGTGATTCAGGTTCACTTACTTTGGTGAGCGAATCAGATCCACTCCTTTGTGAGTGATTCAGGTTCACTTCCTTTGGTGAGCGAATCAGACCCACTCCTTTGCGAGTGATTCAGGTTCACTTCCTTTGTGAAGCGAATCAGATCCACTCCTTTGTGAGTGATTCAGGTTCACTTCCTTTGGTGAGCGAATCAGATCCACTCCTTTGTGAGTGATTCAGGTTCACTTCCTTTGGTGAGCGAATCAGATCCACTCCTTTGTGAGTGATTCAGGTTCACTTCCTTTGTGAAGCGAATCAGATCCACTCCTTTGTGAGTGATTCAGGTTCACTACCTTTGGTGAGCGAATCAGATTCACTCCCTTTGCAAGTGATTCAGATTCATTCCCTTTTTTAGTCATTCAGATACACTCTTTTTGTGAATGAGTCCAATGCACTCCTTTTCTGAATGATTCGGACCAAATTTGGAAATGTGTCTGGCCCTGGGGCTTAGTATTCATGGAAAAAAGCCTATAAAATCATGAACTCTATCTAAACCATGAAGGGAGTTAATTTACTTTCCCCATTCGTGCAGATGACTGAAAACTGATTTTTAGACTGATGCCTCATGAATCCCAAAACAAGTAGTGTGAACCCCTAATGAACAGATAATGAACAGTTTGAATGTGTTCCTGTGCTCTGCTGTGGTTCAAGTGAGTCAGGATTCATGAAGCTTCATTTGGCCCGTCACTGCAAAAACAGAGCTGTGGAAAAACAGGGTAGAGTCTAAACGAAGAGAAGAATACAGTCATAACAGTCCTGTACTGCCTTTCCCTCTGATCATTTGTTTATGATCGAGCTGCACAATTAGATTAGGGTGTAAAGATTAAGACTGAGATTACATTACTTTGTTCATGTATTGATTACCGATGATGTCGTCTCTGAGGCTTATACAGTAATACACTATGGGCAGCAGCATGTTCACTGTCACACTACAGCTGTCAATAGGCCAGAAACTCCCGCAAAATAAACACTCACCCTCATTCAAAAGGAAACAGCATCCATTCATTTTGATTGAAGAATATCTAAGATTAGAACTAAGATTACTTCTGCCACCCACCACTACTACTACTACGAATAAAAATAAAAACAGAATCTCCTGGGCCCCAAGTAATAAATGTTGGCGATGAGATTTTTGGATCAATAACAGTGCTAACAGAGGAGTGACTTACTGGGGTGGGGGGGGGGGGGGGGGGAGGGGGGGGGGGGGGGGGGGGGGGGGGTGATGTCGAATGGCCTCTTATAATAATAATAATAATAATAATAACAATAATAATAATAATCATCATAATCATCGTCATCATCACAATAATCATAATAATCAAAGTAATATATTTATACATTACACATTTATATAGAACCTGTGATTCAGGTTTTGCAACTCAAAATGCAGACAGATGGTATGATGGAATTTCATATCATGTCCACACAAAAAAAGTAAAATAAAACCGGGCTGTTGTGTGTCTGGATTGTGAACCTCTGGGACCTTCTTGTGGAAAGTGGAAAATTCCCCTGGAGAAAACAGACTCTGAAGAGATGATGCTGGCCTGCAATATGTGCAGTGCAGCTCGGTTATGATGTTTTCTTCAGTGGTCTCTTTCTTTACCCAGGGTAAACATGGAGGGGTAGCTGTGTCACCGCGAAAGCCACTAGAGAGAGAAAGTATATTAAAACTCTGTAACATCTGTGTAACTACAACAGTAATTACAGTATCATTACATAGCAACAACACAGAAACAAATGTTTAATTACATTGTAATTATACATAAACGTACGTTACGTATTTCCCTCCTTAATCTGACTCTTTTCAAATTCTTACCTTACTAAAACATCCTTTATCAAATATATTAATTCATGAATGAATATATTCAATGAATCTGAATAACTTCATTCAGCACTTTCTTGCAATTGCATATTCAAAAACTCATATTTAAGGATTCAGACTGCAATAATTTACTTTTGTATCTTTAAGTGCCTTAAAAGCACTATCTCATCATGTTTTAATAACAGGTAATTACCGGCATAATACAACGTTCCTCATGGAATTTCCATAATTACGTTGTGGTGTCTGGCGGAGATGGTGACAATTTCATTTTTATTTTGTGAACAGATGAGCTTAATCATCCGGAGTGGCTCCCTGAAAACATTTCTACCGTTCTCTTTCATGCAGCTGTGTGTGTTTTTATGTGTTAGAGGCTGACGCAACTCCTTCGTTTGGGATTTGAACCTGCAGCCCCACAAGTCATAAGCATAGTTGTTTAGCCAATACACCACATGTCTGAAGTGGTTCTACCCTCCCCACCAACATCTGAAATGGCCTCCAGGCAGTTTCTCTGCCTCTGTGAGTTTGTTTTTAATATATATATATTTTTACAGACCAGGGGTTCAGTTTTGTTCAGGCACCTTGTTATTTTTTAATCAAGACTGCCCAGTTTGGAGTTGGATCCAAATATATTTTGGAACTCCACGTTCCACTCTTAAGACACAAATGAATGCTTCTTATAATTACTGCCTAATTAACCGAAATAGAGGCTGGTGCTTTTGTTTCTGCTATATATAGGCGGGTTAAGAGAGGAGGTTATTGTCTCTGTAACCCTGAGAAAGCCTGCTCATTTGCTATTGAGCATTTATTAAATAAAAGATGAAGTGCGGTGTGCTTCGCAGACATATGGGCGTGTGGTGGGTGTAAAATAGCCATGTCGAATATTCTCTGAAACTGAATTGGAAATTCTAAAGCACACACACGCGCGCGCACACACACACACACACGGATTCACATACCCTCACCTGGAAGGTGGACATCATCATCACATTTGCAAATGTATTACATTTTGCCTGTCCCAGGCAGAGGGTACCAGAGCGACTTATTCCTCAATGGCTCAATTAACACAGCAGTATATCAGAGAAATAATGAACAGATTTACATTTGTAATAAAACGTTGCTCTCTCATACCTTATTAGCTCCAAAGGGCACTGACAGTGACTCCCCTTACCTCATTCAAGGTTAATCACCCCCTTTTTTTATCATCCTCTTAAAATCAATGCTGCACAGATTGACCATTCTTTAAGTCCTCTTTATAGCACACCCAATTTCCTAAACCCACCACTTTAAACCAGCCTGGCCACAGACTACAGAGATGAATGAATCTGTGCAGAATCCTTTCAACATTGATTACAAAAAGAGATGAGTATATCCAGATAACCTCACCAAGCTACTGTGGTCACCTGACACTTCAGTCCAACCAATCGTCTTGCACTTTCGACCGGGGTCTCTTTTTGCCTCTGGCTGAGAGTGCTGCCTATGGTGGATTACAGGGGACCCTCGGGCAGTGGTCGGTCTGATGTAATCCTCGTTCGAGTGCGCCTCTCTAAAACATATCACAGGGCTATCCATATTTCAGCCTGTTTCCTCAGTTATGGACTGACCAGTTAACCAACTGGTCAGCCCATTAATGAACTCATAATCCTGCTCCCTGTTTACTGATTAAAACAATGAACCCAACAACGAAACTTATAATACTATCAAATCGAGGCATGCCTCAGCACCATTTATATAGAATACGATGTGGAAAATCAAGAGTGTTAAGAGTGTTTTTTGTTTTTTTTGGAGGGCCAATTAGTCACTAAAAAGAAGCTGTATGACATAAACACTGACATATAAAAATTAATGGGCTCCTACAACATATGATTAGTCTATTTAAAATAGGAAGATAGGAAATTAGCAATGATTCCAATAAATGCAGTGTTCTCATTAAAAAAATGTGTGTTTTGACAATTTTCAAAGCTGTGCGCACTTTCTGAGTTTTGACCAACCACAAATCCTGATAAACTCATATATCTCAGAGGTTCTACTGGAAGAAGAAATGAAGAAGAAGGGGAGAGATACATCAGCTTGTTTCCATCTTCCTTTTTTTTTTAAGCTCTTTTTATTTTATCGCAGTGGATGCTTTTTTGAAGCATAAGCAGAGATGTCATGTGACAGTCCCCCCACGGGTCCCAGCCCAACCCCCCACCCAGTGGGTCTCAGCCCAACCTCGCATACCTCCGCCCGCATGCAGGCTGAGTGAGATTGGACGCACTTTTCCCCTGGCGCACTGGATTACAGATTCCTTTTCAAATGAGGCGTGTTCTCCATGATCACCCCAAGGAAAGCACATCCTCCGTCATGTTGTGCATGATACAGTTCCTTCGGGGCAGATCCTGGCTGTCATGTCTCACAGGCGGACACGTAGCGAATCCTCAGCATTGTTAATTAGCCGGTAATTGTTTTGTGTTTATTTATTTATGTATTTATTTATTTATTTTGGGTGGGGGGTTTAATCCTCCCCACTTGTAAGGTCTGTGTTTTGGGGACTTCTGAAATAACATTGTTTTTATTGGTAGAATAGTGTGGTTTGTTGTATACCATTATATCTATGTAGTCGTTACTAAAACTGTTTCATGTACTCCTGTTTTGTTGACGATGCTGAATAAAAATCCACAAACAAAGCCAGTACAATTAAGCCAGAAAGACGAACAGGTGCTGCCATTTTTCCCGTGCACAGAGGTTCAGTGGCCTTGTGGCTTTCAGAGGAATCAGACCGTGCAGTGTGACCTGTCAGTTCTGTGGTGGTTCTGTGGCCTTCTGTCATTCAAACCGCTGAATCACTGCCATGCTGTGGGTGGTCTTGAGGTTACCGTGGTCAGACTATGTAAAGTGACTTTCTTCTCTGAAACAGGTGTCAATATTTTTAAACAGCTATTTTAATAATATTGAGGTGACAGAAATTTGTTGAAGGGAGGCACTTCAGCTTCGTATGTGTGTATATGCTCAAAGTTTTTTGTTGTTTTATTACCACACGGCTTGGCTGGTGGAATTAATCTCAGTAAATATATGCCATATGGCTATGACAACACACCACCTACGACACCAGTGCAAGCATAAGGATATTACATAAGTGCATAACATAAGTGCAAACATGTCCACATATCCACATATCTTACATTAGTCCAACAGTTTATTTATCAATTATATGGCTTTGGGGAAGAAGCTCCGTTTAAGGCATTCTGTCCTGCCTCCTACTGACCTGTACCTTCTGCCAGAGGGAGACGCTGAAAGATGGTGAGCTGGGTGGAGAGGGTCATCCATGATCTTGATTGGTCATGAGATGGTGCGTTGTGTGTATATGGAGTCCAGTTTGGGGAGTTTGCAGCCAATGATCCCTGATGCTTCAGTGATGATTCTGTCCATTTTGCAGCCAATGATCCCTGATGCTCCAGTGATAATTCTGTACATTTTCTTTACTATGTTTTTAGATGTGTTTCCATACCAGACAGAAATGGAAAGTGAAAGGATGTTCTGGATTATGGCTGTATAAAATGGCCCTGCCTGACTCTGTGTTTTCTAAGTTGTCCTAGGAAGTACAGTCTTTGTTGAGCTTTTTGAATTAGGTGGTTGGCGTTGGGGTCCCATTGCAGGTTATTGCTGATGTGTGTGCCAGGGAACTTGAAGGAGTCGGTTATTGCAGTTGTTTGGCTGATGAGGATAGGTGCTTTTATCGATTGTTTTGTTCTGAAATCAATGATCATTTCAGTAGTCTCTTTCTCGTTCAGGACCAGGTCATTTTCCCTGCACCAGCTGACTAACTTCTCAGCCTCCAGCCTGTAGGCATCTTCATTGTCTCTCGAGATCAGTCCTAGGATTATGGTGTCATCTGCATATTTCAGAGCCCTGATGGAGTTTGATTTTGATCTAAAGTCATTAGTGAAGAGGGAGAAGAGCAACAGGGACAAGAAACACCATTTGCAAATGTATGTATGCTGTAAGACTGTGGGGAGCCTAGTGACCAGCAGGGGGAGCTGGAGCACAATGACGCATGAGGAGTCATGGAGGTCCCCACCAATTAAATTCCTCTCTCCCTAGGCCACTAAGGCTGACTCAGTACTCTCTTCCAGATTCAAATACAGACTGTGGGCCTAGCCACACATGGAAGCAGTGCCTTAACAGGATGAACCACCTGACAACCCGTATGACCGTCTGCAGTTAAAACAGGGAGGAGTACAGTATCAGTATAATTAGAGTACAGTATTTCAAATCAGAAAAAAATGATTTCCACAGTACGCTTTACCAGGTCTCCAACTCCTGTAAAAGGCAGCAAAGTATTCAAAGAGGATGAATCAAATATTGGCTGATTCTCATTCAGCTCAATCGCAATGGAAAGGGTGAAGCAGAAAGTGTTATCGAGATGGACGGTCAGTTTTGAATAAAATCATATCATAAGAAACATTGTTTGCAATTTTACATGATTTCATATGTGAGACAACCCACAGGGACAGGATGTGCACATTTTTTTAGTTTTTTTTTGTTTTGTTTTTGACTGATAATTGCTGCTGTCTTAGTCAAAAGGTATGGCCAGCCATCAAGCAAGCTAGACCCCATTCGATGGACCCTTAAATCCAGTTCCAGGTTTCTCACTCTTCCCTCAGTAAAATGTGAAATACCGTCGTGCTGCGGTGCGATTAAGGGAAGCGACGGCTGGCCGCTTCGGTTTGCCCGCGCAGTACTGCACAAAGTGGATGGGGGCGCTGCGCTTGAGTTATAAAGAGAACACCGTGCTTCTCAGCTCAGGGAGCGGTGAGATTTTGGGATCAAGAAAAAGCAGGAGGAGACGAGGCTGTGACAGACACCAAGTTAACGGCAGAGATGTGGTGGATTCCTGTAAATAACCGAAGTAAAGTTAACTGCTCCTCTCGCCGTTGAAGCGCTCATTGAAATTGAAGCAGCCAACAAAAGTTGGTAATACTGTGTAAAGAGAGAGCAAGTGTTTCTTTTTTCTGTGTAGGTGTGCTGATGTCATGAGCTTCTTTTTGTTTTGGTACTGAAAATTGACCTTTTGTACTCTATGTCTTATTCCATTAGGGAGGTAATGTATGGTATCCTTTGAACTACAATTTTTCACTACTCCATAACATTTTTTGTTGAATAATTTGAGTTACTCTTTTGTTAATGAAAGGCAATACAAGAGCTGTGGACTCAAACAGATGCTGATGCAACAATTGCTGTTGAGTAACAATTTCACCTTGCTCTTTCAGAGGGAAGTGTCTTAGTTCAAAAGTATATGTCATAGTTTAACATTGTTTACATACTTTGAGAACTCTCTAATTCTGGGCATACCAAAAGTAAATAAATTCCCCGATTTGGTATTGAATACTGACTGTCAATAGAGGACATGCAATAACAGCTTATTCATACTGTCTGAGGTGTACAGTACAATACAAATGGGACAGCATTCCTGACGTTTTTTTCCTCGCAGGTGAGGATGACTCTCTCGCGCTCAAGGCCAAGGTGTCTGTCGAAGCCATCAGCAAAGAGTTCAAAGTTCACGACCCTCAGGCTAAATGGATCAGCGGTGAGTATCCAGCAGTGGGCTGTTTTTACTGTGATTTACAAGGTATAGTTATGGGAAAGCGAGGGCCTGTGACCCAGGCATAATGGACATAATGGAGTTCTCACCTGAAACCAGGCACTTGTTTAACTAGGTAACTTGTCCAGGGGTGTCCCTGGAGGTTTTTGGAGATGGCACATCATATCCTCCAAACCCAGAGGTGGATCTGTGGTACAGAATCTGCATTACCTGTCTGTTGCATTAGCTAAGCTGTACATTAAATCCCACTACGTTAACGGCAACATTCAAACACCTTTTTAGTTTTTATCTTTTTTGCTTTTGTTTTCATGTCTTCCCATGTTCGTTGCTAAATCAGTTGATGTAGCCAATATAGCATTGTGGTGCTAGAAACAGAACACAGTGGTGCAGCCCTGCTGTAGAAATCTTTAGGGAGAACCGTGTAGTCATAGTATATAACCTGGAGAGTAAACTGCCTTCCAAATGGTTCATAGAAGTCATTGAGTGACAGAAGACCTTGCATCAGACTTATGGCTTTGTCAGTCATGGAGGAGCTCTTATACAGAGAGCAATGACTTCTAATTGGCTCATCGAAGTCAGTGTCAGACATCAGTCATTAGTAGCTCTGCATTGGTTCCAGGCTTTATGAAGCCTCCTTCTCCCATTGTAAGCAGAGGCATCACAGAAAATGTAATGTAATCACCGGCACAAAGACATCACACACAAACACATGAGAGGCAAGTGCAATCAGACCAGTTATAATATTTCATATCTACCGAAGCACTGTAAACCAATAAGCCATAAATCAAGTTCACACCCCAGAGGAAGGGCGGAAAAGGAAAGGTGAAACCGTAATACCGCTTAAAGGTGGTGATAAGAACCTCCTGAGGTTTTTTTTAATGGATGATGCGGAGGTAATCGCCATGGAGACGGGTGCTGCCACAACGGGTTGATGAGCCTGTGCTGAGAAGCCGATTGGCAGGTTTTTAAAATTCCTGCCAGCCGAGCTCATCTCTGGACTCTTTGTGCTTCTGTACAGATCGAGCCTTCCGGTAATGGGGAACAGCACGACTCCTCGTCCTGCTCTGTCACTCATAATGGTACAGCGAGAGCTACTCGAGCAGGAACAGCGTATGCTGGTGCAGACGTGTTTTTTCTTTCTTCTCTCCCTTTTCATTTTATGCTTCCATGTCAAAGAGAAGCCTTTGAAAAAGAAGCAGGAGCCGGGCCCGTTATTAGCCCCTGTGGGACCATTTTATAACCGCGAACAATGAGATCCATCTCCTGTTATCTTTTACCCTAACACTCAGCTAAACATCAAATCAGCCCAAATTCATTTCACTCGTTACGGATGACTTACAACTACATTAACTCCAAAATTTGAGCAGCAACATATGGCCACAAGATCGCATATAAATATGTATGAAATCCTTTATTTGATTTCAATGATGACTGAGATGAATTCAGCCATCCTCCCCGGATTCAGGAGGCATGAAACGTAGATATGTTTTACATCATTGAGCTCACAGAACAACAATGGAAATTCGTTGAAATAAAGAAGTGCTTTCATGTTGAACAGAGACAGCAGTGTAGCCTTTGTTTCTTATTCGTATTCAAGCGAACATGGCAAAAACCAGCGCATGTATTCAAATTCATTAGGACATTTGAGTAGCTACGACATTTTTCCTTAATTAATGAGAACACCAACACCAACCTGGACGTGCACCTCTACACATTAACCACAGGTAAAACCGTTCAGTGACACATTATAGGCCCAGCACAGGTATGTTTTAGTCAAAAGAACCTGGCAGCTCAGGTGTATTTTTGCTAGCATTCGCCACTCTGTCTCTGTCCTTGGTGCCACCTGTGAAAGCCACTAACTCCAGCACGGACCACCCCCACCGGGGGAAAACATAGGTGCATCTCACAGAGCAGGAGTATAAGGTTCTCATGCGGGGGCTTGTGATGGCAGTGATATGAGTGTACTGTTCTGATTATCTCATTTACATATCCCGCTTTTCTCCAATTAATCCCTTAATTGCATAGCAGAAGATCCCACGCCCCTATGCAGTGGATATTATTTACTAATGAGGCTCAGAAGCAGAGGATGATGGGTATTCTGGTGCACACTTGTTGATGCTGGACCAGTTTTCTCTTAGCTGCTGGTTAGTTTGCTATTCTCCTTGAAGCTGGCTGACTTGAGGTGAATGTATCATGGCTGAACTGAACATACTGGATGGGAAACACTCAGTGTGTTTATACGGGTGGATCTGCCACCTTTGAAGACCCACTCCAGGCAAACCTGCTTCCTGACTCAACTCGATGTAAGAGTTCCAGGAACTAATCAAAAAGTAATTACACCAAAAAAGGTTGTCATGTGCTCAGTAACTTTGCAAACAGGACAGCTACTTCACATGTGCACTACATACAAACACATATTCAACAGCACATGGGAAATGGATTCATGACAAAGTTTGAAATTTGACTTTCACCGCCAAAATACTCATACTTTTTCTCATGTCACTTTTCTGATCTTCATCATGGTGCAACAGCATCTTCAAAACACAGGATGTGTTATATACAGTAGTTGAAAAACATCAGGATGAATTAGTTGGGTCTTGACTGGCTGGCTAAGGAGAAACATGATGCGTTTAAAAGGCTGAGATGTTAGAAGGGACGGAAACAGGGAAAACTGAAGCAGATCACAATGTAAGACTCTGAGCACTTTGGAATCCGACTGCAGGCGAAGCCCAGCTCTTACAATGAACATCCTCTGTGGTGTGATTGAAGTCATATCTCCATAATCAAATTCAGCATGGAGTCATTGATCGATACGCCCCGCAGAGAGACATGCAGATAATGAAGTGATTGTGAGATGCCTGCTCATTCCGGCAGTCAGTCTATTTTCCAGCCTAGAAATGCGTCAGTCCAATATTGCCATATTTTTTTTTACATTTTGCTGCTTGATAATATGGGCTTACATAGAGTCTAATTGTGGATTTTTTTCTAAGTGTTTTAAAGTAGGAGTGTCTTGCCTTTTCAGCTCAGAGCTTATAATGTTTTACATTGACATTTGCAGTAGAGACAAAACTTGATCCTAAATCAGTAGTCTCTGGGACTCTCGGTTAATACGGGCACCGATTTAAAAATGAGGTTTCAAAAATCTGAAGAATGAGAATTAGTTTTTCACTGTGACATTGATGTACTCTTTATATTGTAACCAAAGCTACACAGGAACACTGTTAAATAAAACCTCCAAAAGATGTTCCTCTAAAAACTGGCAACTGGGGTTGCCAGAAATGTACCGTAAATAAAGACATCATTAATCATTATGGCAATAGCCTGGGTGGCTGTGAATTTACAGTGATGGAATGTTGTGTTAATGGCGAAATACAATATAAACAAAGGTGTTAGCATAAATTAAATTGCAGGTGATAGCAATAGCCTTAATCTATCACTATAAAATTAATGGCTACCCAGAGTGTCACTATAATGACTAAAGCAGAGGTATCTTTTTTTTTGATGTTCGTGTTTGGCAATCCCAGCTGCCATTTGTTTTAAAGTGAGCTCTGTGGGTTTATACGCCCTTTGGGTGGCTCATAGGATAAAGGTGGTTATGTGTGGTGCACCTGTGGATCCTGTAGCTGGGTTTGTCCTCAGCTGCACCATGACAAGCCATGGCCAGAGATACACACTGGCAAGGCTATGATTGGCTCAGCCTCACCACGGGAACCAGTCTAAACCATTCACCAACGGCTATGAACCAACCAACCACCAATCAGATCCATGACCAAACTGGACACCGAGAGCTACGAACCAATCAACTAACAACCAATCAGATCAATGACCAAACTATGAGCTATGAACCAACCAACAATCCAACCAATGACATAACTGAAAACTAAGAGCTGTGAGCCAATCAACAATCCAACCAATCAACAAACCAATCACCAAGAGCTATGAACCAACCTACAGTCCAACCACTGAAAAACCAATCACCACAAGCAATGAATCAACCAACAGTCCAACCAATGATCAAACTGAACACCGGGAAATATGAATCCACCACCAACCAGACCACTGACCAAACCAAACACCGAGAGATAACAAGCCAATAACCAGTTACCCGAGCACACACCTGCCTCTGTGTTTTTCCACCATTTTTTTTCAAGACAGGAATTATGGCCACATCAAATTAGGTTCTGCACTGAGGGAACACGGTGGCTCTGCCTCTCTCCGATAGTGATTCAAGCTCCTCCCTGCACCCGCAGCTGGCTGTGATGCCGTTTCCATGGTAATCCATGCCTTTAACAGGCAGTGCCGAACACCCAGCTCCACAGGATCGACCTCAGGATCGATCCCTTGACATGGGGCAAACACAACTCTGTATCACTCTGTCTCTACACCTGAACTTCCCAACTGTGCTGGAGAGTCTATGTCCACAAGGCCCTTAAATGGCTCTCAGTGAAATTGGTGCCTTTGCCTTGTGAATGATTGTGCATCTGTGGCCAATTCTGAGAACAAAGGCTTATCCGTGAAGCCATGCTGTCCTTTGGAATAAATCTCCATGCAGCTCTGTTGTGAATTACATTGTGTGAATCAACTCACACACCATAGCCCTGCCTGTAATTGTGTTATGATGTTTTTTTAGCGTTACTCCTGCACAGTGTGTAGGTCATGTCAGTTATGTAGGCGTGTATTTGTGCTTTAATGATTGTTTGTTTACAATTACCCGGGGCCTTTTCGCCCCAAATCAAATCAAAGCAACCAGGAGAAATAGCAGCCATCAGTGCAGACTGTATTAAGCCGGTGATGTTCTACCTTTTAGAGCTCAGTGTGTGATCTTTCCTGGGCGAATATTTCCAATGCAGAGTTGAAATCAAAGGAATGAATTAGCATTCATTCAATCCCAACACAACGGGAAATAAACAGAGCAAATTAAACGTAATGGCCCCGGGTGATGGCCTCCATATCGATGGTTATCGCTTGTTTGTCCCAGGTCAGTGTGGACCCGCGGGTTCACACTTATATACATGCAGACCATGCATGAGATGTTTACTGAAACGCCATAAAGCCAACAGATGCATGATCGGCAGAATAAGTGTCTTTTAACCTTGACGAGAACCGGTGACACACTGTGTATGATAATGTGGTGGCATACTGCTTTAAGCCAGTGGGCTCCCCCTAGTGGTCGTGAATGGTGAAGCACTTTCAATCAATTCACTTGAGATCATCGTTCTGGTAGTAAATGCATCAGGAATTCTACTGTTTCATTAAAAATTGTTAAAACAATATGTAATAGCATCCTAAATTGTTAACAAAATGGTTAGCTGTCGATAGGAAAAATAATTTATTTTGAATGTCTAAAGTGGGCTATATTGGTAATTCGTAGTTTTTACATGTCTCCAGATCAGGTCCATTTAAGTTTCAGTAGTCACGCTGAAGTCTGTTATAAGACTTTTCTCACTCTGTGTGACTGTGAGGGCAGAGCCCCACCTCGCCGTTTTCATCACTTGCTAGATTAAACTTCATTTAAAGAACAAATTATTCAGAAACAGTGTCAGCTAATGTCAAGTTTAGCGGAGGGAGAAAAAAAATAAAAGGCAAAATCGCCAACCAAAGCAGACGGGCCAAGATAATTAACACAGAAGAATGGGAGTTAATACCTCCTTGCTAGCCTCGCGTCCCAGGGGCTAACTGGCGGCTCCCCGAGGTCTCCCCGCATTTGCATATCCGCACAAACCGTCCTCTCGCCCGGTCTGGCAGCAGTTCCCCAGAGCTGCGCGCAGAAATGCTAATTCCTGCTCTGACTCGCAGACTGAGTTTGTTTCTGTTCCACGGTAATGACAGACCACGAGAAAAAAAAGCATTTCGCCGCACAGACATAAAGGTAATCACTTAAAACCGCTGCACACACACACACACACACACACACACACGCACCTGCCTTCAGGAAAAGCTGCAAAGCAATAACATGCCGCGGATCAGGAAACGCTGCGTGTTGCACACTTAATAAACAGCCGTATTGAGTTTCCTTTAAATATTCCACAGCTGGCTGTGGTGGGATTTGCATTCGCAGCGCTGTCTGTTTTAAACTGCGTTTTGGCGGTTTTAATGCTGGAATTTAAAGTCAGGCTGCGGGGAAAGAGCCATCCATCATAGAACCGGACAGCTAACGGACTCAGCGACTCCGGCGTTCAGTCAGACACCCTTTCCTCAGCATTTTGAAAAATAGTCACTCTCAAAACATTAAAAAAAAAAAAACGATTTGATCATTTTCATCAGGGTACCCAGACTTTTTTTCTACTAAAGCACTGAATTAAAAAAAAAAAAAACTGTAGGTATCACCTGGGGCCGGACCCAAAGGGACCAATTATTTTTGCCCAGTGATGCAGATCCTGTATCAGTTTGATTCATCCTATGGTTAAATTGGTATTTCACTTTGGTAACACCTTAAACTTTGGTAAGACTTTGTACTCCAAACAAACCAAGTCTTGTGCCTGTCTATTTATCCTCATCCCAGCTGCCAAATCACCTCCATTCTGTTCACAAAACAGCGTGGGAAATGTGCCTTGAGCACATACTTTAAAAACGCAGCAACAAAGAACCTGATAGTGTGTGAGCTGGCACAAGATGTGGTTTGTGGGGCAAACAGAAAATTATTCTACCTGGTTCATGAAGACACACCAGAGATAAGGAATCTATAGGGCTTAAGTGTTGCCAAAGTGAGTTTCCCCTTTAAGAACTTTGGGATGGCTGAACAATATGATAAGAATATGAGTTTTGTCCTGGAGCACAGTGTAGATGTTTAGTTTTCATTTCATTCGGCCGGTATTAGCTGGCCAGTCCAAAATTTTCCAAGCACTGGATTTGCTAAGGAGGTCATAGATTGGCAAGACCAGTTCTGTAATTATTCCTTAACTCCTGTGATTGCTAAACTCATAATTCTGGGTAAGAAATTAGACAAAATATTGAACTTTCTCATATGCATTACTCATATTTAGGGACAAAGTTCCATCCAGCAGTTAATTTGAATGTGCTCACCGTTGCCCCTATCAGCCAATAGGTCTTTGTACTCAGTCCAAGGGCTCTCATGGTATTGGGGAAGGCAGCCAATTTGCACGTTGCCACTGTTCTCTGGCCACTCGATCTGATTAGGCAGGCCCTTTCATGACTAAGTGTAGGAATAAGATGAAGAGGGACCCCGTCGGCTTTAACACAGCTGAGGGAGCACTCTGGCACAAAGAGGCGATGGACATAATTAAAGATTTAGCCTTGAGACACACGCTCCAGGGCAAATGAACTGGAAGAATAAATAGATTTGAGTCTCAGAAAGATTAAAGATGAGTTATAAATAACTACGCTGTTCCTAAGAGCCACTTCCTTTCGGCATCTCACGGCACTTTTGCACTGCCGAGTAGGCCCGTGGAAGAGGAAGTCAGCGGCGCTGAGCACGCTGAATCGACCAATCACGAGCACCCTCTCCTCCCGTCTCAGTGAAGCTGAAGATCTGTTCAAGCCTGTCAATAAGTGTTATTCTTAATTTAACTGCTGGGCCTTTTGTCCTTAGCTCTGAGTAATGAATTCAAGTGTTTTTGCCTTCTTCTTGCTTAATCAAAAGTATTATTTAAACTACCAACAGAGATTAGGGGTGAAAACTAATCTAACACAATTAGTTTCTTTAAGGGCAAATGCAATTAAATCAAAACAGCCTTGATAACATAAGTCTTTATCCGTATTCTGTACTTTATCGGGGGCAGGTCAATGGACTTTGGGAAGTGTTATTTTAATTTTAAAGTAGAAAAGTATGTGGTTGTGGATTGAGAAGATACACCCGTTTGCCATCACTCATTTTGGAGGAGAGTATGTGTGTGCCTCTGTACTCCCTCGTATGCAGTGACCATTACGATTGAGACAAATGTAGGTTAAACTCAAGAGAAAGCTCAGAGTCATGCTCTTGGCTACTGTCTGCTGACTCTGTATAGTTGATCCCTCTGATTGGCTGGTATGTTTAGGTTTTTCCACGATGTCCTCTTCTGCTCAGTTCTTACACGTGTCCGCTTAGTCTCTCTCAACTTAACATCCTTGTTTCCTCCCACTGTATGAGTTTACCTCTAACGCTCCCAATGATGTAACCCAAACAACAAAAAAAAATCCAGCCATGCTGATCCCAGGTTATTCCAAAAAGCTGATCCAATCAGCTATGACCAGCTATGTGAACGTGTCACTGTGTACAGTGTGAATGTTCTGGGGTATCTCGCCATCTGTTTAAATCTCCCACGCTTCTGGTCACATCCAGTTAGCATGGATCACATGCCCTTGGTAGAGGGCCATTGTCTAGCCTGAATGTGACAGTAGTCCTTTGCTATTCTAAGCCTGTTCTCTGAGATTGTTCAATGGGTTTTCACTGATATGAGAAATTGCAAGGTCGTCTGTGCGTATTTAAAATGTATGTATGCTCATTAAACCACAAAAGGTTGCAAGTAACGATCATGACAGGTTATCGACAGAACCACGGCTTCCACAGATCTGTTATTATTTCTGGAAGAATGAGCAGAAAGCCTCAGATATTTGTAAATCAATTGAGGAGCCGAAGATTTAAAGAAAACCATTTCAGCAAGTTTTAGTTTGACCTTGAGTAAATAATGAACCAACCCTTGTAATAAAACATTAAATTCATGTCATTTATTCCTTAAAACGATTGCAGAGTCTGCGAATTTGAATAGTAGCTGCATTAATCACATGCACAAATACATACCAAAGCACATATGTGTGTACTCGAACATACAAATGCACGCACATGCACACACACACATACACACAAGCGCATACACACACACTGAAACACACACACACATACACACATGTGCATACACATGCACATACACATACACACACACTGAAACACACACATACACAGACGCGCATACACACACACATACACACACGCACATAAACACACACTGAAACACACACACACACACACTGAAACACACACACATACACACACACACACACACACAGAAACACACACATACACACGCACATACACACATACACACACACGCATACACACGCGCATACACACACACACACTGAAACACATACACACACGCACATACACACACACTGAAACTCACACACACACACACACACGCGCATGCACACATACGCACACACATACACACACGCGCATACACACACACTGAAACACACACACATACACACACGCGCATACACACACATACACACATACTGAAACACACACACATACACACATGTGCATACACACGCACATACACATACACACACACTGAAACACACACACACACATACACAGACGCGCATACACACACGCATACACACGCGCATACACACACACACACAAACACACACACACACACACACACACACAAACAGAAACACACACACACACACACACACACACAAACACACACACACACACACACACACACACACACACACACACACACACACACACACACACATACACACACACTGAAACACACACACATACACACACACTGAAACACACACACATACACACACGCGCATACACACACATACACACATACTGAAACACACACACATACACACATGTGCATACACACGCACATACACATACACACACACTGAAACACACACACACACATACACAGACGCGCATACACACACGCATACACACGCGCATACACACACACACTGAAACACATACACACACGCACATACACACAAACTGAAACACACACACACACATACACACACACTGAAACACACGCGCATGCACACATACACACACACAGAAACACACACACACACATACACACACACTGAAACACACACGCATGCACACATACACACACACATACACACATACTGAAACACACACACATACACACACACTGAAACACACACACATACACACGCACATACACACACACTGAAACACGCACGCACATACACACACACTGAAACACATACACACACACACATATCTCATTTCTAGCCTCCTGAGTCTTCTTCTTGCCTGTATGTGCACGGTCACAAATCTCCCCCTCCGTTTGGTCAGACAGCAGAGCCTCTGAACAGAATCCTCTGGGGCCTGTCCACCATGTAGGCCTGTGTTTGTGCCTTGTTATTCCGCTAATGAGGATCACGGTAAAGAATATCCTAAATGTGAGAGTGATGGCTAAATTAGATTTATGCCTGGCCATTTACATTGTCAGCAGGGTTTGCACTGTGTGCTAGCGTTCAGTGCTGCTCTCAACATGAGCAATGAGACTCAGCAATGACCTTGATCATCTTTACTGATGTAAACCATAAATCTAAATAAAAACTCCCAAACTGCTCTTGGATCATGGCGCTGTGACAGTGGATCTATGGTTTACTTGAAAGACGCTCAGACGGCACATCGGTCCCAAACCCTACAGCTATTTAATTGCTTTTGCTGAATGTCACCATTTTAAATGTGGGAAAGAATTTTACTTACACTGGTAGTACCTATGGGCCATCACATACAAAATCAGGTTTACAAGTAAAATGGAAATTCCATTGCCATTTATATATATATATATATATATATATATATATTATGATTCAGTAATAAGGCTGGATCACAATCATACGAACTATGTGCTATTCTGTTTTAGAGTAGCGCATGGGGAGTAAAATGGAAAGCATTCAAATCAAACTTGTGTCATAACGTCAAGTCTGTTTCAATTGAATTGCAGATCCTTGGAAAGGGTGTGATTGAACCCCAGCCTAAGTGGTTGTGGGGGGGGGGGGGGGGGGGAGGTTAATTAAAGGAGCAGTGATTTTTTTATGAACACTTTTCCTCTTCATTCTGTACTTGTGCCAGAGGGGAGCTGAGCTGTAAGGCAGCGTTGCCACACAGAAAAGATGCACTTTGATTTCGCTGCTTGGAGGTCCCATAATTCCTTCAGTGACCCTTTTAAGAAGCCGTTTTTATCGGAGGGTGAGGCACCTTTGATCCAGGACTCACAGGAATCCTGGTTTAGGAGAGGGAAGGAGAACAGAGGAAGGATGATTAGCTGTTATCTTTAGCAGAAGGCAGAGAAACATGGCGAAAATGAGAAGGCTCTGATGAAAGCAGAGTAAACATCCCCACGGGCGAAACCCCGTGCGGGCGCTTCAGAACCCTCCCTCCAAACCAGTCAGGTCCCATATGAAACTCAATCACGCCTGATGAGACCTGAAAGCTTAGCACAGGTAACACCTGTGCTTCCTCACGATGCCTGTAGTCTGGGTGCTCAGCCATGTTAAAAAACTTCAAGGAGACCGTAGTTTCTATGTGCAATTCAGATGGCAACAGAGACGATGATGTTGTCGGTTTTCTCTGTTTTGACTGAATGGCATGAATGGCATGTGCCCCTTAAGACTCTGCAGCCCAATCTAAGCAGACTCCACATCACAACATGAGTTTCTCCACATATTTTATCTTATCTGACACGAGCAAATATGGCTTTCGGGATGTACGCTTCTCTTTCCATCCGTAGACAGAAAAACAGAATGTCCTTGAAAAGACTCAAGCTTGCTTTGATTGAATTTAGCATGCCCCTGAAGAGAATAATGCCTGTTTGGATTGTATTGCCTGTGCCTGTAAAGAGACTAAGTGCATTTGATTGAATCTAGTCCGGTATGTTCAGTATTTTCAGTATTTCAACATGCTCCGTTTAGGAACTTCTCCCAGAAAATTGATAGTCTATCTCCTCGTTAAGGTTAACATGGCCAGGTGAACACAGGTGAGGGGTATGACCCTTAGCTGCTAGCGAACAGATGCCGTAGCGCTGTTTTTGTGCATGGTAGGATCGCCCCAGACAGGTGGACTCAGCACAGTGCAACCTTGCGTGACCCAAGGTCCCCGAGGTCGATAAAGAAACGCTGTCTCAGAAGTGACTCAGTTAGAGTTAATGACACCGAACGTCAGTGCTAGCTCTCTCAGAGACCAGCTGGGGCATGGCACACAGCCAGGAGAGACGGGAGGAGAGACGGGCTAAACCATAGGCCCGTCGTCTCAGTGACTGCTGTATGAATTACTGTACTGCACACAGCTTAATTGACTACCCTTTTTGTGGCAGTGTACGGTAGACCATTGGAGAGAGAGATTATCCGTGAGCGAACAGAAGGTTTCTCAATAGGAAGGACAGAGAGGGGGGAACAGACAGGACTCGCTGGGTGGGGTCTTAGCATTGAGGAGAGTAGGAGAGAAATGAGTTGTGAAGCTGGTGATGTGGATTGCATGGGTATTTTGTTGGTCCGAACACAGCATTTTAGCCTTGTGTAACTAATATTATCTTTTGTCTAAAAGTAGGGGAAGTTACTACTGGTGTTGGTATATGCCACAATGGTGCTAGTCTCTAAACTTCATCATCATCATCATCATCATCTAAGTCTCATCTTCATCATACTCTCGTTAAGGAAATCCCATCTTCATTGTGCTCATCACTGTAATCATCGTCGTCATCTTGATCATCTCCTTTCGTCCTTCTTCGCCTTCAGCTCCATAGGCAAGCGATCTCAGAGTCCAGAACAGTTTATAGTGAAAATAGGACGTGTCAGAGAAAACAAAGGGACCTTGGCACAAAACATATCTGAGAGTGAGAAAAAGACAGGGAGCGAAGAGAAAGAGAGCGAAGTAGATAGTTTTGACATGAGAGGTGCCACTTGTGAGATAGAAGATAGAGGAGGTGAGATATGGGGGGGGGGGGGGGGCGGCTGGGCTCTGCTGGCTGTTTTAAAGGCAGCTGAGGGGTGGGTGGGGGGGGGGGGGGGGGGGGGGTATATGTCATAGAGTCTGGGATGGAGGGAGGAGGGAACGTGAGGAGAATGATCCGAGATGCAGCGTCCTGGAGAATCTAAACAGCAAATGTAGGATATATGACCCTGAGAGGAAAGATGAGGGAAGGAGCGATAGAGGGAGGGACTCATACATGTAGCCGAGCTCTGGGGGAGAGGAAAGGAATGGAATGAATGAGCATGATAGTACATCAACATGACAAAAGCAGGCCGTTCAGCCCAGCTAGGCTCACTGTTTACTCTCAGCCTACAGACTACCCAGCACTGCACTTACTAACACACTAATAGAGTCTCTACCTTCACCACGTGACCTGGCAAGCTGTTCAAGCTACTGACAACCGTTTGTGCATAAACAACAGGTAGATATGGGACCAGGTAGGTACCATACAGGCTGTTGGGAGAGGGAAAGCTAATGATGATTAAGGGATGGAGTGAGGGAGAAAATGATCTAAACCCGTATTCTCTCCATAGTCTTATAATTTTGATTTATTATGAGGAGCATAAAGCAGCAGCACCACTTCTGCTCTGCCTTCATATATCTGGAGTCAAAGAATACTCAATAGGCGATATAATAAATAACTTCACAGCCAGTTAAATACCAGGAGACATTTACGGTCAAACAACAGCTTGCCTTTTTTCTTTTTTTTTTCAAAATGGCGTTAAAATAATATGTAATGATTAATGAGTAAGGATTTTTTATTGTATTTTTGTATTTTTACTGTTATTATTTTGACTTAAGCATGTCAAGTACCCTCACGATGGTTGAACCAAAGACAAATACATGTGAATAAAGACCAATGGCCATTATTTGATGTTAATCAGAAATAATCATGGTTGCCTGTGCTACTTGTAACTTGAGGGATGGGTAATTTACTATTCAAAGCTAATATTTGAGGGTCTTGTGAAACTGGTTCGGCATTCAAAAACAAAAATGGCAAAATAAAACTGAAGGTCAACTTTCTCTGCCAAAAGCAGGAAAACAGCATTTTCAGAGGATTATGGTTATTTATTGGCAAAAAACAAGGTCACAAAGGAGTCTTTCACCACTGAGAGACTTTAATCACGTCATATTTTCAATGCGCTGCTCGTTGTTGTTTCTTTACAGAGTGGTAATTTGCTGTATTGATCCCGTGTCCCTGCAAATGCTGCTTCGATACAGAATGCCTGCTAATTGCATTTGGTTCAGCATCAAATACCGTCTTAAACTTTCAAACAGCTTTGCCCTTATATTCAAGCTTTAGATAAATGCCGCTGTTTTGATGGCAATTGTGTTATTTTCTTCTGGATTATGTGTGATTTTGTGGGGGCCTGAGGTGCCGTGGGCCTATTTAAAAGCCAAATCAGGCAGGCCATGTTTTTGAGGTGACCATAGATGCTCTCTCACACATCTCTCCAGCCTGCCGCTACAGGAGCAAGCCGGATTCATGGAGGGGAGGAGGTGACGGATCCTGTGGGATTTTATCACGTGTTTTCCAAAAGGGCAAAGCTTTTCATTTGGAGAGGTGGAGAGGAGTTTGGGGGGGGGGGTGGAACCCCAAAAATAACTTTCTTCCCTGTGCCCCTCCCTCTGTTTTAGTTATTTTCTGTTGTTTTTTGTGTTGTTTTTTTGCACTCTCCAGGGCCCAGTGACACTTTCCCTTCCCCTCTGATTTTGTTTTCGCTCTCTTTTTTTTTTTGTTTTTGTGTTTTTCACTCTCTTGAGACAGTCTGGTGACAGGAGTATCCTGCTGAGGGGGGCTGTGGGCGGTGGCGTTGGGGGAGGCGGTTATGGAGCGTGTTGCTGTCTGTCCGTATGTGAACTGAGCTGAGCCCTGTGGGATTCTTCTCCTCGGGCCGGGGGGTGGCGGGTTGGGTGAAGTGTTTGCTTTTCAAAGTCACCAGAAATATCACACAATATTAACTCATACTCTCCTCTTTCGGTAGGAAAGGTCACAGCAGGTGGAAGGGACTGCTAACTCCATTAAGATTTGGGGATTAGACCTGTTTATCTCTCCAGTCTTTCTGGGAGAATTTACAAACATTATATAATGTAATAATAATGCATAACAGGCATGCCTCATTAAGTCACAGCACTTAATGCTCTTATTGATTGTGTAACTGACTAGCATTGATTTTTTTTTTTCTGTATTTATGGTTCACTCATTAGAGACCGCCACATGTCTGAGACTGTGCTGTGAATGTTGATGACATGTCTGCTGTTCTGATCGAGAGTGCATATTGATGATACGCCCCATCTGGATACGACCAATTCTGCTGTTCTTATCGAGGGCGCACATTGATGACACGTCCATTAATGCACACTTGAATCCGCAGCACTGATAGAGAGAGTATATCGATGACATACCCCAATTAGACATGCCCAGTTCTGCTATGCTATTCAAAAATGTAGGTTGCTGGCAAACCCTTTTTAGACACACCCACTTTCTTATGATGCGCTGACTGGCATACACGTCCATTCATGCGCACTCTATTCCGCTGCACTGACAGAGAGTGCATGTTGATGACACGCTCCAATTAGGCACACCCAGTTCTGCTGTGCTTATCAAGGGCGCACGTTGATGACACGCCCTCAAATACACATCCAGTTCTGCTATGCTGTTTGAGAGCGGAATGCCCCAATTAGACACGCCCAGCTCTGCTGTGCTTATTTAAGGCGCATATTGATGACACATCCTCTAATGCACACACAGTTCTGTTGTGCCCTTTGAGATTGATGACACTTGTGCAATCCCCTGCAGTTTTCTGTGTTACTTTACTTTCATCTTCAGCATTTTATCCGCCTGTGGTTTTTGGTGAAGTAGCTGGGTGAAGTGGCGCTCATCCCTCAAATGTGTCTTCAGGTTTTAGCTGACTCAGGGTGTCCCGTGTCGCGGTCTCATGCCTGCGTGCGTCATCAGTGACTGACCCAGGATCAGGCCACACGCACCGGCCGCGTCCATGGCGACCAGAGCCGCCTCACCGTCCAGATGGAGTGCGGGGCTCATGGCGCGGGGTCCTTGCTTTGTCATGCCCTGATTAATGTCTTCCTGTCTTGTCTGTGTGTGTGTGTGTGTGTGTGTGTGTGTGTCACAGGAAACGAGCTTCTGTACCGCACGCGTGAGGGGGACGTGGTCGTGCACAACGTGGAGACCAAAGAGAAGAGAATTTTGGTGGAGCGAAAAAAGTTTGTGAGTCCCTTTCATTATGAAATTTTTCTGGGTGTGTGTTGAGTGAGTATTCACTTAAGGCCTAGATTCAATCAAGCACTTTTAGTCTGCTAATGGCATTGTATGGGTATTCAATATCATTTGCTCTTAAAGAGACCAAGTGCATTTGATGAAATGTCGGCCATTCCTGTGGAAAGTGAAAGTAAATAGGCTTTTAATGGCTTTTTTGTAACTCTGCCAAGCTGAATTTATTAAAAAGAAACAAATAAGTAACAATATGAATGCACTTTTGGGTAACACTTTACTTGAACTCGCCGTCAGAAGACATTGCATGCCTATGAAAGCATCATGAAGGACCAGTCATGGCATCTGCCATAACATATATGCTAACTAGAGAACAATTAGCAATATTTAGCATGTGCCATAACATATATGCTAACTAGAGAACAATTAGCAATATTTAGCATCTGCCATAACATATATGCTAACTAGAGAACAATTAGCAATATTTAGCATGTGACATATTTAGCAATTTTTAGACATGACTTCTACTGATAATGATAATAAGACTGTCAATGACAGCTTATAACAGCCTATGACATTTGTCATCACATGCTTATGACATGCTTATGTCAGCCTTATGATGGAGTGTTCAAGTAAAGTCTTACCCACTTTTTTGTTTTGTTAGTCAAGGACAAAGCACTGTTGTGGTAAACCTTGAAGGAGGAACACTTGTTAACGTTTTGCGCGTGCTGCGCATGGCCTTCTGGGTAAAAACGCAGTATCAGGCTTGAGACGGGCGAGACGGCGACACACAACATTGTGTTTGAAATCAGCGTCTTGAGGCAAGATTAATGGTCTCGTGTTTTCAGTTTGTGGGAAGCAATCTGTCAAACGCAGTCATTTAAGAATTACATTAATGAAAATCTTATGCATGGTTAAAAGTCTCATCTCTCCCTCTCTATCTCCCTCTCTCCCTCTCTCCCCTTCTCTGTTCACTCTCCTTTCCTTTCTCTCTCTTCTATCCCTCCCTCCCTTTCTCCCACTCTCTCTATCTCTCTCTCCCTCACTCTCTCCCTCCTCCCTCTCCTCCCCACTCTCTCCCTCCCACCTCTCCCCCCCCCCCGCCCTCCAGGATACGTACCAGGCTAGCAAGTACGAGGTGTCCCCTGACATGAAGCATGTGCTACTGGCCTACACCGTTGCCCCTGTGAGAACCCTCCATTTATTTGCTTGTTTTTTCAAATTACCAGCATGACAAGCAATACTTCATATGGCTTTAAGGGACGTGCCGTGGGGGGGAGGGCGGGGGCAGGGTCTGAGAGTAATCACTTGGGTGGGGGGGGGGAGTCCGTCACACACCGGCACCCACAGTGATGGTGGGGGGCAAGGAACTTTGCAAGGAACATAAAAAACAAACACAAACCCAAAAGCAGTCCAGATAAGAACGTCTTCTGAAGACCGATATCTGATGGAGATATGAACACTGAGAAACAGGGCAGATGGATCAGCCGATATGCGGTTTCGAGGTCAACTTCCATCATTGCTTTGGATTATTTTTCTTTTTTGTTCTTGTTACACGTCTTTTCTCTCGGACAATCGTTTTAGCGGAGGAGTAATGGAGTTCCTGGCAGATCATGTGAGCTCATGTGGTTTGGGCCCTGCTGCGTTCCAATTGGCCCAACCTCAGATGATGAAACACTTCGTCTGACAGTTCCAGAGGTGCTCATGGGAGTTGGAGTTCAGCTCTGTCTCTGGACTTCACATCCCATCAGCCCCGCTCTGGGAATTAGCATGTTAGCACATCCTTAGGTGGCAAGCTGCCTGTTAACTCCCAGGGGTGGAGCAGATGCTGAATCCTGAGCCAGCCCCTCAGTCCCCCCATGCCAGGGGTCGCATGGTATGGTTATGGATCAGTACACATTATGATGTTTTCTTCTGACACCAAAATGAAGGCCCCCTCACAATGAATTGTCAAACCGTGGAGGACATATTAAAGACGGTAAAAAGAATGATAAAATGAAATATCAAACTGCATCCCAAATAAATGTAAACCCTTCTCCTCTGCCCTCTGCCTTGCCGTGGTTTCTTCACCATGGTGCAGCGGTGGACAGAAAAGAGCAAAAGCTCTGAACGGCTCTTACACGCTCACCGACTGTTACTTCAGTTCTGCTATTTCCTGGGTTGTCAACCTTGAGCATGGACAGGCACACGGCAGGTGCTACTGCAGCATCCTTTAGGGAGACACTCCCTCTCTCATCTCTTCCATAGCCTGGGGTAGATATCACATAAAGAAAAGGATCTTGGGAGTTGTAGTCTCAGCCAAAATCAGTACTCAGAGGCATGTCTGACCCTTAAGCCATGAGTGATATTTGATTGCTAATGTTGGTGGAAAGTAATTGAATTTGGTGATGTTGTGCATGAATGCAGCTAGAAGAAGAAGGGTTTATTTTTGTATTATTAAAGCTGGCGCATTGAAAAGAAGAGCATTATGATGTTTAATAATGTATAAGGGTGAGTCAGCACTGCATTTACCACTAATCGCAATCAGGTTATTCTGGCGTGTGCGTAAAAAAAAAACAAATGGAGCATCCGCACTGATGCTTCAACATTCAGAGGGGCGCCGACCCTGAAAGGAACGACCCGCCCACCCATCTGCGATCCGATAAGACCGTAAACAGGCCTCTGTCTGACTGACAGGCCCCAGCCCAGTGGCGGACAGGACTCTAACACCCACAGTGGTCATTGGAATAAATGCGATGCGAATATGGTAGAGTACATGTGGCTGCCCTTTTGGGCATGGAGTGGAGTGGGGGGGTGTGTTTGACCAGGCTCATTATCGTGACGCAGGAGTGAATGTAGATTTATGGCCCTGATTGATCTAACCGCTGCTTCCTGATGCTGTCGCTCTGGGTAGGGCGGTGTGAGGGTGTGGGTGGGGTTAAGGGTGTGCACATTACAGGCTTGTGCACCTTCTGCTCTTGGTTAACCCCAAATACCCCAAAACAAGGGGAAGAAAGGATCATTGTACTGATGAATGGACGGCCACAATGTTCATAGTTAAAGACAGAAAAGTTAAATTACAAATTACAAAACAGTCAACAGGAATAAAGTGGAGGTTTCTTTCATCCACTTTAAAAGGAACATTTACCACGAGTAGATGTTTACACCAGATTGCTCTGTAGGACATATCGTACAGTTTGGCCCATTACCCTACCTACAGCAACAAGATGTCTACTGACATATTATGTATCAAAATATTTTACATTACCTGGGATTATGGTACCACTTCTAAAGTCTCCAACTCACAAACACACACACACACACACACATCATCTTCTGCAGTAATTTTCTCGCTTTGCCCAGAGTGCATCAACCGTATGAGAGGACTGAATGACTCAGCGATGTTCCTGTCTCAGAAAGAACTAAATCACACACTTTATTTAAATTGTCCCCCAGACCATTGCATGCTATAGAAAGCACCATGCTGTATAACTAAATCACACAGGGTGATGCTCTACAGCTCTGATTTACAAAGTTTGCAATCAGCATGGAATGCTCTAATTTATACCATCTTTGCTAAATCATGTTCTGACTAAATCCATCGAGTTTTGTATCATGCTTGCAACATGCTTCATTTTTGCGAAACAACAGTAAGACCTAACCGTATGTCGTTTGTGAATTGGTTATGGGGGCTTTATTTCATTAACGAGCGTGTAGTTGTAGCTGTGCAATTTTGTTAACCGGTTAAATAAGTGACATGCAAACTTGCTCTTCATGGCTCGTACAGTAGAGGCACGTGTGCGTGGTACAGATGGGGGGGGGGGGGGGGGCGGGCTGATACATTCAGTTCAGTGTAGGGAAAAAAAGTGGGGGGGGGGGGAATAAGCATGCTGTTAAACATGTGAAATATGAATTCTCTTTCCAGGTCTATCAACACTCTTTCACAGCGTACTACATCATCTGCAGCCTGGAGACTCCGTAAGTAGCTGCCTGCTTTAGTGTCTTGTTTTAGTGTGTGCCTGTATGTCTGCGACTGTGTGTTCCGTTTAGATGATTGTGTCACGTTTGTGTGCTTGAGTATGTTTGTGTTTCTCAGGTCGTTTTTGAGATGCTGGCTGAAATGACAGAAGACGGAGGCAACCCATTTTCTTTGCAATCTTGAAGTTTTATCGCTCGATCTTTAGATGCCTCCTTTACTCAGCGGTTCAGCTCATTATGATGTTATCGTAAAAAGGCACAAAGTGCTTATTGATTTACGTGTTTCGACACATAGAGCCGTTCCAAAGGCAGATTTTTGTCTCTGCTGCCATCTGATGGAGGAGAGTGGAATTACAAGCTGAGGCTCACTCAGTGGCTATGACCTTATTTTATCAACACTTGCAACAAAGAGGACATATCCCCTGCTTTGGGGATTTTCCTTCATCCTGTAGCACAGTTTTAAAAGAGACTGAACTGTAAGCAGAGGCTACTGGCTATATAATAGATAGGGAACCGGTGTGGTATCACTGAACAAAATTCAAATCACCTCTAAAGAGACCACATTATTTGTCCTTCATGGCTCCATATAAAATCTGTTCAAGTATCTCAGAGTTAATTTAGCACAGCGTATTTAGCCTGGTGTTCAGCCCAAATGTCTGTGCTGTGGGTGCAGCAGAATGGGTGGATAGTGTGTTAGATCACATGTTAGATGAAGCTGCAGCAGGAGCAAGGGAGCTTGGGCTGCTAGCTGCACCCTCCAGCGCGCCGGCTTTGAGCCGCAGATGTGTTGATCTCATTGTAACATTTGCTGCTGCCCACCGATAACATATTGCTGGCTGGAGGAGAGGGCGTGCGTGAATGACACAAAATAAGCTTTTTCTGTCGAATAACTGACAGATATGGCCTGAACCAGGCAAATCACTTCAACGGTGTCTGAGTTTACAGAGCTGTGGGACAAAAGCTCTGGAAACCATTAGGGTGTAAATAATCTGTCTCAGGGGAAGAACTCTTGTGTATTTTAGCCAAAGGAAATTACATTGTGTGGATCATTGACATGCTGGTTTCCTAGTTAGCTTGCTAGCGAGCTACACTTTAGCCAAAAAAGAAGTCAAGTAGTAGGCTACACGATAACCAGCCAGATAGCTGTCTCATGCTTTTAACTAAAACTATCTTTTTTTAACAAGTCTTTCTGACACTTCTGTAGGCATTGCCAGGCTGCTTTTTCCAGTGGTGGTCTTAAATTTCAAGAAGTTGTCTAGAGTAGAATCAGTAGTTGGGGTTACATTAGCTGTAACCATGTTGATGTTTTTCTCTTCATGATTAATGTGCTTCTTAAAATATTTTATTTGTAACCCCAAGCATGCAAAGTAAATCCAATTTAGATATTAAGCTCACAGACACAGAACTGTAAGTAAAGTGTGAGATAATTGTTTTGTAACCGAGGAATGCCACAGATCCCAGCCGTCTGAGCAGCTGCTTAGTGTTTTCTGCTTGTTTAAATAGCAGTGTGGCTGGCAGCCCGCTGCTTTGTGTGTGAAGGGCCCTTATAGTTGTGACATGATAGGGATGCAGTGCGGGCGGAGGATGTGCATGCCAGCCTTGAGTGTATAAGCTGGCCTTCTGTGTGTACCATGATGTGTGTTAATTTTGGGCTGTGTGTGTAATATTATGTGTGGTAATTCGGTGCTGTGTGTGTAACATTATGTGTGTTAATATGGTGCTGTGTGTGTAACACTATGCGTTTAACAGCTGCTGTGTGAGTAACATGATCTTGTGTGTTGTTCCTGCCTTGTGTGTGTGTGTGTAACACAGTCTAATATGTGTCACGTATTTGCAGGGAGACCTGGAACCTGAATCCGCCTGAAGTTCGGAATCCCAAACTGCAGTATGCTGGATGGGGGCCTACAGGCCAACAGCTGGTAAGACTCAATTTCCCATGAGCCTCCTCACCTGGGCATTGCAATAATGTACATCCTGTTGTCCTGTGTCACTCTTGCTGGGCTTGACAGTGCTGAATACTCAAGACTAGCGGTCTCCAGTTCTGAGTCTGGAGGCCCACAGTGTATCCTGATTTTAATTTTCATCTGAAATTCAAAACCCGGCTGGACCCATGAAACCAGGTGAAATCAGTTACCTTTGTAATCAACTGTTTTAATTGGTGATGAAGTTCTCAGTACAAACAGAAACCAGCACAGGGCCGGAATCAAACACTCCACAATGCTCAAAACTGTTGGCAAGGCGACGAGCCGTGGGGAATCAAGTTTGACTGAATCTAATTCCACTCAAACCACTGTGTTGTCAAGCCATCAGTCAGGCTGATGTAAGGGTTTTGCTCGGATGTCGGGGTGATTTTTTTTTGGGGGGGGGGGGGGGGCTTTTATTGTGTTAGATGATGTACGAGCCGCCTGTGCTCAGCGAGACAGCAACGTAATCACAGACAGTGGTCTGCAATGTTGCATGAAGCAGATCATGAGTAATCACACCTGAGACGCCGGAGTAATTAATTACCAGTAATCGGACGGCAGGATTAATTAGTCCTCTGACTGGATTGATATCACACACAATTTCTTTCCATTAGTCATGAAAATAACCCAGATTAGTGCCGCCGGCTTTGTGGAGGGCTGAGCCGGCTCCCTGCTGCTGTACGGCCCACCTGCTGTGCCAGGAGTCCTCCAGAGAAACCAAAGACAAACATGTCAGAGACAAACACATGCACATCTTTTTCTTTCATTCAGGCGTCCAATCATTCACTCAGTCACTCATTCACTCATTCACTCACTCACTCGCTCACTCACATGGTGCCCTTCATAGATTACCAAAGATAAATATGTCTGAATATTTATCAGACTTATATTTATCTTATAAATATGTCTGAAAACACTCTCACGCAGATTATATACTCAAGCTTAAGTGTACAGTCACTCATTCACTCACCCACTCACTCATTCACTCACTCACTCACTCACTCATTCATATGGGGACCCTCCAGACATGACCAAAGACAAATATGTCTGAAACAAACACATGCACATCTCTTTCATTCACTCAGAGTTAAGTGTACGATCACACACTCACTCACTCACTCAGTCATTTACTCACTCACTCACTCACCTGGTGAGTCTCGTTGGGCTGATTGGCCTGCTCTCCTCATCCCATGCTTTTATTTTTTTATGTTTCCTTCCTCATGTGCTGTAAGGACAGCCAAACCCAGTGCTGTGCGCTTTAACCCTTTCTGTGCAGGCGTGCTCGGTCTTTCTCCGGGCGTAAACTCCCATCAGCTCGATGCCGCAGCTGCAAGACTGCGACGGCGTCCCCCTGCGATGCACAGATGACAAAGAAACAAAGAAGACGCGGGGCTGGAAACACCCATGCCGCTTCTGATTGCTTAGCGGCAGGAGAACGACTCGCGCAGTCTTTGTGTAAAAGCAAACTGTGTCTGTTGGAGGCTTAGAACAGAATCCCCAACAATGTGTTGCGTGTGTCTGTGAAAGTGCCAGTGCTGTATGTGCGTTTGTAACATAGAGTAATGTTGAGTCGATCCTCATGTTCTGTTCAGGTCAACATGACCCATTTTTGATTTTTACTAGAACCCCTTCAGTCATCTTCCAATATCCATGATAATATCAGAGTCATCATCACTTCATATTTATTTATTTATTTATATATTTAGTTGGCTGTGTTTCATGAGAGGGAAGATGTGTAAAATAGCTCACAGTTCGGATCTTCAGGGACTAGAGGCACGGCTGCTATTGGTTCATATGTTAGCGTGGTTGCTAACCCCCCTCACCCCCCCCCCACCACCCATCTTCTAGTTTATTTAAGTATCCTTGATTCTTACATCTACCACATTATCATTGCTTGTTGTACCTGTAACAGGACCAAATGGATACATTTGTTCATAAAATATAAGCAACATTAACTTAAATGTGAAACACATCCTGTCCTGATTCACGATTTATTATCCTCTTTACGGGAAAAAAAATGAAAAGATTTGATTCTCCCATCCGAGGTGTAATGATACCTCTCCTGGTCTGAGTGAATAGCTGCAGGAATGGAAAGCAGATAAAATGAAAATTCCCATGAATGAGAGCTCCTGAGCAGCAGGGTTTTAATGTCTCTCATTCTGTCTTTGTTGTTCACAGCTTGTATTTTTGTTTTGCACTTAAATTACAGCGTGATAATAATCTCTTCGATGTACGAGTGCCAGAGTTTACTCTGAGACAAACCTCAGAGGAGGCTTTTTGCAATTGCAGGACTGTTTTTGTGGGCAGATGTAAGTGGGACAAGCTCAGTGTGCCCAGACAGTAGTAATTGAGCTTCCAGGGGCGTTGGGTTATTGTCCTGCTTAATGGCAGAAGACAGCCATCTCTTTCCTCTGTCAACCCAGGGACCGCATAAACTTATGTCTATTGTTTATTACCCATAGTGCTTTGAATTTAAAGAGTTCTGAAGAGTTTTAATTATGGGTAACATTCCTCAATAGGCTGACATTATGTTGAAGGGATTAGGGGGGTGAAACTATTGGAAATGATTCCCACATGTTTGTTATGCCATGTACACATGCACATATGTACACATAGACACACATATAAGTGCACACAGATGCTGCACACACATGAGGAGTGTACATGAGGTACATGAGGAGTGAGTGTGCAGTGTGGACAGCCCTGTGCTTCTCCTCTCCCTGCCCTGCCAAGGTCACCTCCACCAGGAGCAGCAGAGAGATGGGAAGAGAGGAGCTGAGACACAGCCTGGCACGGAGTCCACACACCAGGGCCCCTGTTACCTGCTGCTGCCAAATGCATAATACACACACTCACATACACACACAGGCTCACCCATACACGTACATACACACCTACATACTGCCACACACACACACACACACACACACACATTAATGCTCACACACACTTTACATACACAGCTACATACTGCTACACACAAACACACACATGCTCACATACACACGTACATACACAAACACACACACGCACGTACATACTGCCACACAAACATACACATGCTCACATACATGCGCACACATACATGTTCATACACAAACTTATACATTCAAAGATACACACAGCACACTATAAACACCCACAGAACCATGACCATGCAGACACACTCTCTGCAGCAGTGACCTCACTGCTTGCATCACAATGACACCTTTGTGACTGGCATGCAGTGCTGTTCCTGTCATGTGATCCTTATCACTCCTCACTTATCTGCCCAGCTCATAGAACACACTCAGGATTATGACACACAGCCTGGCTGGAAATCAATGGAAGCACTCAGTCTCTTATAGAGCATGTGCAGCTCAACCAAAGCAGACTTCACATTACAACATCACTTTCTCTGAGTGTGTGATGCCACATTACCAACAGTACAGGCAAACATATCCTTTGGAATATGTTCTTTTCATATTAAAATATAATACCACACGCCCTTAAAGAGATCTGGTGTAAAGACAAAGGTATTAAGTGATTGGTTGAGACAGTTAATTTGCTCAAATCGTGCCACTGAAACTCCATGTTCAAAAATTTTAACATTTTTAACATGCACTACAGTCTCTGATAAATTTGGCTGTAAGTGCGTTTGATTGAATGAAACCCAGTGGGCTCAATGCACAATTATATTCTAATCGCACCCAGTGTAAACCCTTGCACAGAGAGTCATACTTCAGACTGTGCGCTGGCAACAGAGCAGTCGGGCTGCACTGAGATACGGGGGTGCTCCACTGCGGTAAGGATTAAGGATCAATGGCAGTCAATGAGTCAGTCACACCGCGCTCATCTCTGAGCTTTTAATAGGCTTCTCACTGCTTCCTTATCATCCCAACCGGCTGGAGCCATTATATACGTTACCATGGTTATTAAGAATACTCGTGTCAGGGCCATCATAATGTTTATTGAAAATGATTACTAGTTTTTTTTTTTATTTATTGATTTTGTCCCATATAAATCTGTTTAACTTTGGGCTTACTCATTGGAATTTCCACATACAGGTTCTAAACCGGGGCACAAATATCAAACTAAACTCCATTGTCAGTCTGGAAACGGTAGCAAAGTGATTTGTAAGGATGCTAGGGCCTGTCAAACGACATTAAGAGTCACAGTGTCCAAACAGAGACAGTGACTCTCACAGTAAATCAGTTTGTCTGTGCTGGCAGTTGGGGTTAGCCCCCTCGTACCCCTGTATGTGCACTCAGGTGAGGGTAATCTGAAACACACAGTTATAATGCACTTTCCCCCAAGCAAGGGGAAGACAAGCTGAAGGTGGTTAAGCTGTTGAGCTGCTTCAGAGACAGGTTATAATGATAAACTGTAATCATGTGATCCTTGAATCTTTTACATCTCTTTTAAATGGTTTCAGATTATCCTCACAAAATTAAAAGCAGTGTATCAGGAAACGTTATGCTCAGATCATTATGTATTTGAGCCAAAGTTATCCATGAAAGAAGCAAAAATGGAATTGTGTTTTTACAATTAGAGACACTCACTGCTCTTTTTGTCTCCTTTGATTATATTCCTCTGTTTTGTTTTTCTCCTTGGTAGTGTTTTCATATTGCATCTTTAATGTGTCCTGCTACCTTGGTGTAGATTTAAAACGGATTATGTTTCCCTTAAAGAACTTCAGACAGATGGAAATAAAACTCTTTTTGTTTCTGCAGTTTAAGTATGGAGGACGGCGTGGTGCACAGTGGTTGTTCGTTAGCTCGGGGGGAGAGGGGGTGTAGAGTGGTGTTGTGACTGCAGGATTTGGATTATCGGATGTTTTTGTTTTTTAATCCCGTCTCATTCCATCCATCAGCATTGCTGGGAAACAGCCGAAAGCGTTCTTAAAATCAGACCCTCGTCCCACCTCAAACAAACTGCATGTCATGAGCAGCAGAGACCGAGCGACCCGGCATTATCCCTGTAACAGAAGCTTCACGAACCCTTGGGATGGCTGGGGCTACCATGCGCTGTCAATCATTGAGTACATCCACGTACATCCGTGGGTGGCCCTTCTACCCCGGGGATGGTCAGTCATGACCCCACACATTGGGACTCCAAACTCAATGTAATGCACACTACAGTGTTAAACAGCCCACAACTTAATAATCAACTCCAAAAGGCATCCAGGATGTATGAACATTTACTCTACTGACAGACCATATCAGCCAGCATGCCTGTATTGGGTCTGACTTCATCGGCAAGCTCATTGTCTGTTATTCCTCTGTTCTCCTCACAGATCTACATATTCGAGAACAACATCTATTACCGTGCCACCATGGAGAGTCGCTCGATTCGCCTGGTCTCCACGGGGAAGGAGGACGTCATATTCAATGGTCTCAGTGATTGGCTGTATGAAGGTGAGGCTCCTCCCTCCCATGCCGTGTGCTAGAACACTGACGGTTGCAAAATGGCGTCCGGCCAAGGACAGGCTTCCTGCACGAGGTAATTTAATCAGTGCATTCTCTGGAGGAGCGAGTGCCCCCACCGAAGCGCTTCTTAAGCTGTTCAGCACCGCACACAATACTGGGGTCAATGTGAATGATAAAGACACTTACACAGGATAAAGTAAGACATATCCCATCTGAAGGCCAAAAAAAGGGGACCAAAACTGGCAGAGGATACAGCACATGCCCCATCTTAAAGACCTCTGCTAACTGTTAGCTGTGTAGTGCTACAGTATGAGCTATGAGGTATGGAAATGCTATTGGTTGTTGTAAGACAAGAACACGCAGAGGACTTGTTATCTACCAGGCCTGAGACAGGTGTGAAGCGGCAGCCAGATTTTGATTGGATAGGATGATCATCTCTGAAACTTGACACAGATGACAGGTGTTTTCTCAGCACACACAGATTTTCAGGTACCTCAGCGCAGTTTGCCTGGCTCCGTTTCCCAGGAGTGTTTCCTCCCTCCACTGGGCTGTGTTAATTCAGTCACTCCAGCATTAGCGTGATCATCACACGCTCCTCTCTCCGCAGCTGTCAGGGATATGCCCCTGTCCATGATCATATGCTAAACACATTGACTACATTCTGAGGAGAAATTAGATATTTGGAAATGTGATTGCGCGCACGTGTGTGTGTGTGTGTGTGTGTGTGTGTGTTCAATGTATGTGTGGTTTATAAAGGGGAGATTAGGTCAGTGTCTAAGTGACTCAATCTGTGACACTTCAAACTTTAATCCCAGTGGATATCACTCAGCCTCACCTCTTTGACTCCTCCTATGAGTCAGCCACGGCTGTGTGATTCACTGAAGGAGTGATTGTGTGTAGTTCATTCACTGAGTGATTCACTGAAGGAGTGAATGTTTGTGGTTCACTCACTGAGTGATTCACTGAAGGAGTGAATATTTGTGGTTCACTCACTGAGTGATTCACTGAAGGAGTGAATGTTTGTGGTTCACTCACTGAGTGATTCACTGAAGGAGTGAATGTTTGTGGTTCACTCACTGAGTGATTCACTGAAGGAGTGAATGTTTGTGGTTCACTCACTGAGTGATTCACTGAAGGAGTGAATGTTTGTGGTTCACTCACTGAGTGATTCACTGAAGGAGTGAATATTTGTGGTTCACTCACTGAGTGATTCACTGAAGGAGTGAATGTTTGTGGTTCACTCACTGAGTGATTCACTGAAGGAGTGAATGTTTGTGGTTCACTCACTGAGTGATTCACTGAAGGAGTGAATGCATGCAGTTCAGGGTGTGATTCAAGGTTTGAATTTGAAAGGCCCGGGGGTGTTTTGAAAGGTGCGCAGGAGGTCATATTCAGGTCAGGGTGACGTTGCAGCAGAAAGGTGCAGCTGCCATGGGTAATCCAGATTAAACAGGCTGACAGGAAACAGGGCCACATTATTACTTTTCAAAGCAAAACAATGCTAAATCACCAACCATGAAAATCCCTCTTAACATTAACCTTAGTGCAACCTTCTGTATGACTATAAACAGTGCTGTGAAATGCTATCAAACCAAACAATGCGATTTAAAACTACTGCAGGGTTTTGTTTTGAACAAATGCTGCGCAGGATGTTGTTTTTTGTTATACAAAACGTCTGTCTGTGTCAATTTATTGTTGCATTATAAAATATTTTGGGGAAAAAATGTATTGTGCACAGTTAAGTTGCGCTTTGCAGGTCAGGATAAGGGGTAAATAATTTACTGAAATTTAAAAGGACCAGGAATTTCCCTGTGTGTATGCAAAGTGTTGCACAGAAACAAAGAGTTACAATTACGCTGAAATTAGGTTGTAAATGAAGTCAGAGTTGTAAAGTGCTGTAAAAGGCAACCAGCAAGCCGTTGGTTTGACTAATAGATCATTCTTGACACACTCGAGTGAGTTCACAGCACTGTGTAAGTGCTGCAAAGCTCCTTTAGCGACAGAGGTGACCGAGCACAGGCGACAAGGCAATCAAAGCCTGGGGAAACCACAGGAAGAAAGAACAACAGAGAGCTCTCGCTCGTCAGGAGAGTGACACTTTTAGTGAAAAAGGACAAAGACAATGCGCACGTTATGAAACATCCATTTCATTATTTAATTATTTCATCTGTTAGCTTTGAATTTGTGTGACTGTGAATTCCTAGAAAGACCAGTGGTTGTATATCTTTTCTATGTAATTCTCAGTCTTTCATAACCACTGTTTCTGTCTTCTGCTCCTTGTTTAGTTTTTTTTTTTACTTTTTTTGCATGCAACTATTCAAGCAAAATTATATTGTAAATTTGTATGTCTGTGGGAGCGTGCATGTATGCATGCATATGCATGCGTGTGTGTGTGTTAGTGTGTGTGTGCATACTTGTGCGTGTATGTGTGCATGTGTGTGTGTATGTGTGTGCATGTGTGTGTGTGTTAGTGTGTGCGTGCATACATGTGCTTGTGTGTGTGTGTATGTGTGTGCATGTGTGTGTGTGTTAGTGTGTGCGTGCATACATGTGCGTGTGTGTGTGTGTGTGTGTGTGTGTGTGTGTGTGCGTGCACGTGTTAGTGTATATGGAGGACATTGGTCTTGCATCAGAAAGGGGGCAGAAAAGTGCCTCGTCATCCCAGCTCCATCAGCGCCAGCTGCAGAATGAAATATGACATCTGGCCATGCAGAATCAGGGGTTTAGCTGGCCAGACTCCTGGACATGCAAGATAATCTCAGCATATAATACTCTGACCTCAGGTTATTCTGCATGCATTCCGTCCTGTTGAACAAGTTGAGGCTCCAGCGCCATTCTCTCATGCTGAGAGCCTTGTTCTCCTTTGTGAATCTAACCGGTGCAGTATGTTTCACTTTGAACTAAGTGGAATGTTTTAGGCCACTTTTCAAGAAGTATTTATGGGTCAAGTTTTCATAAGGTTTGCATTACATCATCGTAACCACACTTTATTGCCTTCATGAGCATGTCTACTGATTATTTTGTTTAACTGTAAATCTAGTCTTGTATCACATACAAGAGCAGTGTTTTAATTTGTTGTGCTAGCCTTCACAAACCAAGGCTTTTTTGCTTCGTAGAGGCATGGTTATTTTGTGTAAATTTTCACCATGTTTTGTTCTGCTTGTAAAAGACAGCAAAGGAATGAGCACATAAAATACCCTATTCTGACCGCTGGCTGAGCTCCCTGCTGTGTCCCGAGCCCTGGAAGGTGTTCAGCACCATGGACAGCAACACCCCACAGGCATGCACAGCTGAGCCTCACAGATAATCAGCACAGCTGTTGCTTGTTGCTGTATTGTATTGTATTTATTTATCTATTTGGATTCATCAGGCCTGCGTTGCCGTGGGGAACAGACTGTCCTGGAGTGACCTTTGTGCGGTGAACTTTGCAGTACGAGCACGCTGCAAATTCCCATTCATTTTCACGCTGAGTTTAGTGCCTGTGATTTTTCTGAAGGCATGAGGTACGCCTAACATAAAGCGCAAAGCTGGCCAAACTTGAACCACAGCCAAACAATTATGTTTATACTCCGTGGGACTTTGTATTTTTTCATTAAAGGACAGGTGCCAGTGTGGAAGCTAAAGCTAGAACATAACAGAGGCAATAACAATGGTGACAACACAGTTTCTTTGACTTCGTTTGCTTCACTAAGAGAACAGCAAATGCTGATGCAGGGAGATGGCTGTTTTTGTCCTTTTTTCCCCCAGAAGGGATTCAAAAAATGAGAAGAAAGCAGAGATGGTCTGTTCATTCAACAAAAAACGTGTGATATTTTTGAACAGTTACAAAGAATTTCACATTGGATGCAACTGTGAGGGGCGTCCAAACTCAGTGTGGCAGTTTGCTTCAAATGCCCAACTTTGTTTGTACAAACCTGCCAATGTTCGTCTCTGCAGTGAATAGTATGCCGTAGCCTTAACTCTCTCAAAAATGTCTCCTTTCTCTTAAATTCAGTAATACAGAATCACAAAGCAGTACAGATGCAGAAGGAAGGGCTACACACATCAGTCTTTAGCTAATGTCTCATCACGGCTTTGGATGCTTTAGGAAAGAATGGTGCGCTTAATCTGAGCTCTCATTTCATAATGAAGGTCAGGCCACCTTCAGCTTCAAGAGCCCCTCCCTCCAGTCACAGACCCAAAAGCAGACTGTCCCAGCATGCACCTGGGCCCCGCCGCCAGCTGGTCTGTCAGAGGCATTAAGAGCAGAGGTCCGCCCCCTCCTTGGCGTGGATGTGACATCATTCCCCTGGCGACGCTCCCTCAGGGAGAGCCGAACCTGAAGTGAGCCGGGACGAAATGAACAGCAGATGCCCACATGACCCCCCCCCCACCCCCCCCAACCTGGACATCTGCCACTGATTCACACACGTCACCCCCAGGCCGTTCAGGGCTTGTCAGAGGGAAGAGTAAGAGTGTCACCCACAGCGCAGCAGAGAGAGGCCGAGCTGAAGCACGAATACACATCTCCTAAATTACCGAGGAGCTCTGCTGACACCTGCTGGATGCCTGGAGAATAACGTGGCTCATGCAAAAAGAGCAGCCGTGCAAGGTGCCCTTTCTTTCCTGCTCTGTGCAAAGCAGGGTACATAGCCAGGAGGAACACAGTCAGGGTGCACAGCCACATACCAAGCATCCAAATGTCATTCAGCATCAGCATCAGAGGCTGTTTCATTTGTCTATCTTGTCTTTTTGTACTTATCTCAGATCAGTTTTGCCTTTAAGTTCACAATGGATAAATACAGAACATAGCGAGGGGAAGCTGATCCTAGACCAGTTAATGCCTTGTTTGGGATTCTTTAGTAACCTCTTATCACCAGAGGGGATGTATGTGTGTTGTTGTGGCACATTTTAAGGGCTTGGGGGCTGAGGTGGGGGGGGGGGGGTCTGAGGGGGGTTTTGGGGGGGGGGGGGGTCAGGCACGTCTCCACCCCCCCCTCCCTCGCCCATGCTGAACGGTGTGTATTACTCACCTGCCTCCCCTGCATTGTTTCTCATAAATAAGGAATGTCACCAATCACTGAATTATTCATCTTCAGTGGGGGGGGGGCAGTGTCTTTCTGACAAACTACCGGGGTAATTAAAATCACACAGAGAGAGAGAGGGGAAAAGAGAGAAAGATGTGAGTGTGTGTGAGAGAGAGAGAGCGATAGGGAAAGAGAGAGAGGGCTGTGGAGGCAGAGCTGCACTTCTTTACAGAATGCCCCAAATATCAAGACGTCAGAGATTCATTTTATTCAAAAATTTGAACGACTTTCCCTGAATTAAAAAACTATAACAACATAGAAATACTCCCTTATATTCTGGGAGAAAAAATTGAATGTGTGGCGTTGGCCGCCAAATATGTGGCCTCCTGTCATAAACTGAGGGACAACCAGTGAAGCACCATTTCCTCTTTTGCATTAGTAGCAGTCTCTTTCTTATTTCTGTATTTGTCATGCATTTTTTTTTATTTTTTATTTTATTTTTTATTTATTAACTGTATTAGTTATGTTTTCAATGTGTGACTTAAATGTTTCATTGTTTTAGCTTTGACAATATTGCTTGTATGCAGTGATGCCAATAAAGCATTATTAAATTGAAAATTGAATTGAGAGGAGAGAGAGAGTGTGTGTGTGTGTGTGCGTGAATTTATGTGTGTGAGAGAGAGAAAGGGAGAGAGAGAGCAGAGAGAGAGATGTGCATGTGTGTGTGAGAGAGAGAAAGATAGGTACAGAGAGAGGAGAGAGTGTGTATGTGTGTGTGTGTGTGTGTGTGTGTGTGTGTGTGAGAGAGAGAGAAAGGGAGAGAGTGTGTGTGTGTGTGTGTGTGTGCATGTGTGTGAGTCCATATGAGGCCACAGAAGTAGGGGCACAGACAGGAACAATACAAAAAAAATCACAGAGAGAGGGAGAGAGAGAGACAGACAGCAAGAGAGAATGAGGGATAAACAGAGGGACAGTGTGCAGGACAAACACCAAAACAAAGGTATAACACAAGGCTTTCAGGGTCCTGTGGTAACAGGCCATGGTAACAGGGAAAGGCTGGGAGGCCATGAGGCATAATTATGGGATGCATCTGCTCTGGATGTTCCTTCCTCGCACCGAAATGAAATTAATATCCCAGAGTCGATTAGCAAGGGCGGCGGGATCCGGCCGCTGCCGCAGTGTGGGAGATTTAGATGCATTATTACTGCTGCTTGAGGAAGAGAGGAGCACCTGCTGCTTAAGCCCTCTGTAAATGTTAGCCTTAGTCTGTGTGTATACTCCACAGAGACAGACAGCGTGCTAGTGCAAATGCTAGCGTTAGCCTGTGTGTATACTCCAAAGAGACAGATAGCGCGCTAGTGCAAATGCTAGCGTTAGCCTGTGTGTATACTCCTCAGAGACAGACAGCGCGCTAGTGCAAATGCTAGCATTAGCCTGTGTGTATACTCCAAAGAGACAGACAGCGCACTAGTGTTAATGTTAGCGTTAGCCTGTGAGTATACTCTACAGAGACAGACAGCGCACTAGTACTACTAGTGCAAATGCTAGCATTAGCATTTAAATCATTAGCGTTAAATCATTAATTTTGCTCATACCCAATTTATGTGAGCGAGTATTTTCCAAAATGGGTTTTTTTGGTAATATCTAATGCTCTGTCTGTGATTGGAACCCGCAAGCCTTTTATGTTCAATGCCGCCAGTTTCCCCAACCGCAATGCCACAATGTTATGTCTTCCATCTTGAGTGACTGGAGAGCAAATCATCGTCTTACAGTTTAAGATCCCTGCTGTAATGCTTATTGGGAAAAAGACCATTAAACAGTTATAAACTACAGTACATTAAAACAACGAAAACAAAACAAAAAACAGAAGCGGTGATCCGAATAAAAGCATCAGTGTCATTCTATAAAATAGTTGTAGCTTTTATAATTGAGTTTGACACAATTTGTTCAATGGTGTATAACATAATGTAGGATGCCTTCTGCCAACAGCTCAGCATTTGTGATAATGACCACTAAATTCCTAATACTCGATATTCCCTCAACGTTAACTTGTGGCTGAAAATGAAGAGTCCGTAAATCCAGTCCGTGCGCATTAAATTAGTCCAAAGTGCTTTAAATAGCCGTGATAATTAAATGTGCAGAACGGTGTGAAGATGTTTGCAATTTCCCGAAGGTACACACCAGGTAGAGTGTTACCACAGTGCAAAAGAGTTATGTTTAAAAGGAGATCGGGGACCCAGTTCTGCAGTTTTCTGTTTTAATTCTCTGTTTATGTTTATTTTTCCTATGGTTTAGAGGAGGATATTAACCCCAGTGACCCAGGCTGGGTTAGCAGAGAATCAAACGGATTTGAGCTATCTCATCTAGAAGATATCAAAAGATATTTTTTTTTCAAGCTTCATTTGAGGACAAAGGATCAGTGAGGCAGTGTCACAAAGAAAGCCGGCTTTAAGTCCACAGAATTGTGTTCTGTGTCTTGTTAGTGACTCACAGTCACACATGGAATTGGAACTGCCGAGTGTGGCCTGCTGGGAAGGTGTTTCTCAGGGGTGGAGTTTGGATTTTCTGTGTTCGTTTCAGCTGTGTCACTTACCTGTGTGTGTGTGTGTGTGTGTGTGCGCGCGTGCGCGTGTCTGCTTGCATATGTGTGTGTATGTGTGTGTGTGTGTGTGTGTGTGTGTGTGCTTGCATATGTGTGTGTATGTGTGTTTGGGGGTGTGTGTGTGTGTGTGTGTGTGTGTGTGTAACTGTTGTACCTCCGCTTCAATTATGCATGTCTGGAATTATCTCTGCTCGGCAGCTTTCACATAGCCACATCTATGAGACATGGACACTACTGTACACGCAAGCATGCGCACATGCGCACGCAAACAATCACGCATGCATGCACACATGCACACACACACACACACATACGCGCACACACACATGCACACACACAAATGCATTTAAAGCCTGCAGACTTACATACACACACACACACACGTGCTCTTGATGTTCTCACACACTATTCTTCAGTTTTCGTCTCTCACCTTTCACACTCTCTTGTCACTTCGCTGAATGGTGTTGCTGTACATCTCAGTGTTAATTAGCTTCATACTCTGGCTCATCCAGAGCGACAGGCCCAGCCGGTGCTCTCAACATCCCCCACTGGGATTGGCTGCAGTTCGGGGCAACGCCTCACTCAAGGTCCTCACTAGGACACTGGAGACCCACATGAGACTCTTAGTAGGAATGAAATATCCATGAACATTGTAACTATTAAATATTAAATCATTAATTCAATTATTGACTCAAGAATTTGTTAGTTTATTTTTTTTCTTACAAAACTATTTTGTTTTGTGAATAAACACATTGGACCTCATCTATAAAGCATTTATACATGTGTGTAAATGTGCATGTTTTTTTTTATTCTCAGTTTCATAACGTATGACATGTGCAATTCAACAAAAGAAAATAAGATTTAATGTGATTTATTTATGGTGGAAATAGGTAAAATGAGAAGAAGTACCCAGGTTTTTTTCAGGACGTCATACTGACTCTGTGGAGTGGCGTTTTAACAGTGGAGCAGATACAACATGTTTCAGCTAAGCTGCTAAAGGGGGAGGGCATTGGAATAAACGATAACAAATGATCCTAATGGCATTTGGCAGTTATGATATTTTTAGTTCCCCGTTGTTCATATTGCCATAAATGTTTAACATAAATTGCATATTTCTGTAGAATATCATATACAGTACCTTGCAATCTATGTATAGACCATTCTGTTTGTTGTCCACAATGGGCTAGTGCTTTGCATTCTTTAGCCATCTCATGCTAACAGTGCTAGCAATACAATGGTTGTCTGTGTCTCCCAGCTAACACCTTGCTAATAATTGCCTCATTAGGTATGCAGGTATGCACTGGCAGTCACTAATTGCCTCCACCACCGAGCCCATAACTCTCAGGTGCTATGACCTCCACCCCCACCTTCAAACTCACCTGCCTCGTTTGTCAGCTTTAAGGAAAGGACATATTTATTATCTCCTCCCTCATGCACACACTAGTGTGTTTTTTTTTCCTCCAAAAATATGTATGTGGTATGATTGTGTTCCTCGAGGTTTAATAATGCATCTGTGGGCTGTATATATTTCTGTATATTTTATGGGGTGAGGGGTTATCTGGTGTCTGGAGTTTTTGGTGCAGCTTTGCTCTTGCACTTTACCACTGGAATATTTGCCTCTGGTTACCACTGGAATTCCCAGGCTGGAATTATGATTAAGGAGTATATGAAGTTATGCTAGGCCATCCTTAAAGGTTATAGTCTCCATGTTTTTTTTTGTTTACCAATTCCCTAGTTTTTTCCCTACACACTGTTAGCTTATTACCCTGTAAAACCTTACTTTTTTATATATATACCTATACTTGGAAATATATCAATCATATTGCTCTCTACTACAACATAAGTTATAGCAGACTTTCTAGTTTTTTGCTGCACTGGGGAATTTGTTGTGTGAATATCTTAATGTAGGAGACATTTCAGTTTTGTGTGGCAGTGAGTAACTTTTGCAGAGCACATTGATGACAACGGGAATGTGACAGAATGTCTCTGTACCATTAGTCATGCGTAAAGCCTAAATAGCAAAACAGCGCTGTCTCTCACCGCCCAGCAAATATAAATGGACTGTGAATCATTATCAGCATTTCAGCTGAAATTCTCTGAACTTCAGAGAGGGTTTTTTCTCTGTTAAACTTCCATGTACCTGTTCATATATGTTTGTGTGTGTGTGTGTGTGTGTGTGCTTGCGTGAGTGCTGGTATGTGTGTGTGCGTGCATGCGTGCGTGCTTGTGTGAGTGTGTTTGTGTGTGTGTGCTGCACATGGTGCATCAATGCAGACAGGACAGCTTTGAGTTTCCATTACATTCACAAAATGTTTTTTTTATTATTTTATTTTTTTGTGGTACTGCTTCCCTGGGGACCCGCAGCTCCATGCCTCTGAGGCAGAAAGAGTTTCTGTAAATTCTGTCAGAAATAAACATCAGAAATGGCTGTTCATACTCTGCTACATGCTGTCAAATGCAACCGTACGTCAGTTATATCCTGTGAATGCATATCAATTCAATGCACGGCTTGTGTAGACAGGTATCTGGGTCATCGCTGCTGATAGCAGCCCTGTCGTGCTCGTATCTAAAGAGACACTACAGAAAGATCACCCCCCCCCACCCCTTTCTGAGAGAGGTCACTGGCTCCACGTGATGGAGGGGAATTGGGAGATTGCTGTTTTTCTGCTGAAGAAGCCCTTCCCGTTGGGCAGCTGGCTCCTGGGCCGGAGCGGGCCTATCACTGGGCTGCGATTGGGGCCCACTCCCCTGAGACACATTGATGAATAACCGGGCTGAATGTAAGCAGGTGTAGGGTGCGCATTTAGAAACGGCGCGGGTTTGGCGTAGGCTTCATCTCAGGTGCGCCATCTCTGAATGTGAAAATGATCACGCAACAAGGCCCAGCACATCGTTCTCGCTGCTCCGTTACCTGTCACAGCAGCTGCCGCACTAAACCACCTGCACTTTCAAAAAACTTCAAAAATTAAAAACTTGTTTAAAAAAAAGCATATGAATTGAGGAAAAACTAAAATGCTAAAGTAAGCAAAATGAAATGCTGATGGGATAAAAAATGTCACTTGATGAGATATCTTAATTAAAGTAATATAATATTGAATCAATGTAATAGGAAGTTGTAGGCAGGGAAGTTAATCTTACAACCACAGAACTGGGCCTTCACAGTGACTCGCAGTGTTTGGTTGCTCCTATCCCAGCCTTGTCATTCCTGGCTATACGGGTCAGGCGGGGCACCAGTAGCAGCACAAACTGAGCGTACACTGACTACAGCCTCCTCCAACAACAATAGGCAGTTTGCGTTTAGTGGCGCATCTGCAGTGTAGAAAATAAGCAAGATTGTCATCACCTAATTCGGAGGCGTCATGTGCCGACGGCTCCCCTCCCAGAGCTGGCAGAATGAAAGAAATGGTGCGGTGAGTCAGCTAGTTTGACTGTGAGTTGCAAAAAAGAAGAAGGAAAAAGAAAGAAGGTTAAAAAAAAAGAATTATGTTTATAATACCCATTAACTGTCATTTTGCAAGAGGGAGAGAGGGGAGGACATGCAGCAAGGGGCCCAGGCTGGATTTGAGCCTGGGCTGCTGCGGTAGGGCCTGGCCTTATGTGGCATGTGCGCTACCAGATGAGCTACCGAGGTATGCCTTTGTTTGTTCTCTTGATGAGGAAGCATTTCATTTATCTGGTTGTTGTTGTCATGGACACAAATAGCCCAGTACTTAAAAGTATGTGGAGAATGCTTGTGCTTTCTAACCCAGAGTATGTGTGACTTAAGGTCACAGTGAGGTCTCCAGATTTATAAGGGCATTCAGTTCTATTGAGATGTTTCTATACTGAGTAATCTGTTTGGTCTTGCCTTTATTGCTGCAGACTAATTGAATGCTATCGAGACCTCAGGCTCTATTGTAATGGTCCAAACTTTAGGTACGAAAGTTAAATCAGACTGTATTTCATTGAATATATGCTGCCTGCATTATTTTAAAACATGAAGGATACATTTCAAATATGTAAAATACAAGCGTTTCATCCCAAACTGAAAATTTTGCCAGATACTCCTCTACCTGGTGTTATATGTATACACATTTTCAGTGTAATGAATTTCATTTTGTCATTATGCCACAGGTGTGGTCAGTCCTTTATGGTTTTGTACTGAAGATCATATTTATAATAGTTTAATGTATACTGTATTTGTTTTGGCTTTACTTCCTTAGGGAATTATCCCTGCTTACTAAAATGCAATTTTGAAATGTTAAAGTTGTGTAATGACTTTGCTTGAAACTTTGAAACATATTGACTTTTCAGCTTTAAAATCCAGCTTTATCGTGCCTGAAGTGAAATTCTTCATGCAGTCAGTGACTACATTAAATATATGAAAACATAACAAAAAACAGGAACTACAGCACAAATGCGGCAAATGGATCAGACTACAGTCATTAGAGCACCATTAACTGCGCGAAAACAGATGCTCTTATTTTGGCTCGTTATGAATGTAGTCTTTGTGCTCAGAACTTGTGTTTTAGCTGAAATTAGCATAGTTAGCTTCCATTAGTGCATTACTGATGTCACATATAAACTTATTTGTTGGTCTGGAAGTGCTGTTAGCCAGGACAGGTAGTATCGCTCATCTTTGTCAGGCAGATGCAGTTATGTTATCCCACATTGTGCGAAAGAGCATCTTCTGAATTATTGTAACTGTAATTCCCACAAATTAAATGTAAAAAAAAAAAAAAAAGATTTAATCGAGACACAGGAAAAGTGCGCTGAAAGGGGCAGGCTGTGTGACAGACGGAGTCTCTCCGGTCCTGTTTCTGCAGAGGAGATCTTTCAAAGCCACATCGCTCACTGGTGGTCTCCTGACGGTGCCCGGCTAGCCTACGCCACCATCAACGACACCATGGTGCCCAGAATGGAGATCCCCATATTCACAGGCCAGCCGTACCCCACCGGGAGAGAGTACCATTACCCTAAAGTGAGTAACCTAAACCATCACCTTAAACTGCTCCTGCCCACAGGACACCATGGGGAGGGCTGAATTAGGGAGGTGTGTGTGCACACAGGTGCAACTTAGGTGTGATTTAGGTGTGTGACTCTGGTAGGTAGCTAAGTGAGATTCAGGTATTTGACTCAGATATGTGATTCAGGTGTTTGACTCAGATGTGTGATTCAGGTATGTAACTCATAAGTGAGATTCAGGTATTTGACTCAGATGTGTGATTCAGGTATGTACCTCAGATGTGTGATTCAGATATGTAACTCATAAGTGAGATTCAGGTATTTGACTCAGATATGTGATTCAGGTATTTGACTCAGATGTGTGATTCAGGTATTTGACTCAGATATGTGATTCAGGTATTTGACTCAGATGTGTGATTCAGGTATGTACCTCAGATGTGTGATTCAGTTATGTAACTCATAAGTGAGATTCAGATATTTGACTCAGATATGTGATTCAGGTATGTAACTCAGGTGCACCCCCTCTCTCAGGCAGGAGAGGAGAATCCAGTGATCTCGCTGTTTGTGGTGAACTTGAACGGCCCTTTGCACACCATCGAGATGAAGCGTCCAGAGGACCAGAGGATAGGGTGCGTAACTCACTGCCACGCCTTCACACCTCTCTGAATCCAAAACCGCACACGTCACTCTCGCAGCCTATTATGGGACCCCGGCCCCCAGGGCCTGGGCTGTTCTCTCCTGGGCTTGATGTGCGGACATCTCCTCTCTCTCTCTCTGTCATGACATCTTTCGCTGCATCTGCTTCCCCCAGGAGTGCGAAATGCTTGGAATGTGGCTTTCAATCTGCTCGTGAATAGCAACCACGATCGCCTGCGCTGCCATCAGCATTGAATGTGAGAGGCGCTCAACAGTTACAATGGCTGCAGGGCTGAAGTAATGCTCGTGGAAGGAGAGATCGTAGTAAACAGTTCGTAATTTGTATTGGAGGTTGGAAGCAGAAGTGGTACAAGTACTTGTTGTTTTTATAGTAATAGCAAATAAGCTGTGCTATTTAGTGGTAGTAGTACAGGCAGCAGCAACATTAGCACTAGCCACCAGAGCATCAGTGTAATTAGTGGTAGTAACACAGGTAAGCAATTGCAGTGTAGTGGTTCTCAAAGGTAGAAAACTCCAGCTTCAGACAGCAAAAGTACCGCCAGCTAGTTATTATCATCCCAAATCTTCAGGCAGATAGATTATCAAATTTATGAAATGTAGGAATAAAATGCGTGATAGTATGTTTACTTTCTGAAGCCAGAGTTTCCCTCCTCTCGCAGCAGCAGCAGTGGTAGTGGTAATGGCGATGGTTGAGCCAAGATGGCGTCACTCCTGAGACACCATCCATTTTGTCCACAGGGAGTACTACATAACCATGGTGAAATGGGCAACTAGCACCAAGCTGGCCGTAAACTGGCTAAACAGACCCCAGAACATCTCTGTCCTGACCCTGTGTGAGGTCACAACTGGAGTCTGCACTAAGGTGGGTCACCATGGAGTGTCACTCTTATTAGGTATATGGTGTTCATCTCTTTATGAGTGCAGTCATTTATCACACTCTTTTCATAGGCATGGTTCACTCATCCGGGTTTTTAGATATATATATTGCATCCTTTAGTTTGTAAAATAGTGTGTTGCACAATGATCCAATTTTGAAAATGAGCATCAAAATATGACTTGCACTACATTTTCTGATTTAAAGTTAAAATTAGTTGTCACATGGAAAGAAAGAACCTTCTGGATTTTTTTTTTCAAATGCAATGTAGCTTTCTTAATTGTGTCTGTACTTGGCAACATAATCCTGCATGAGTACAAGTGAGGTTGATGAGCTGTTCAGTAAGCGTATCGATTTTTGCTGACAGTTTTGACTACACCATTGTTTTCTCCCTCAGAAACACGAAGATGAAAGTGAGGGTTGGCTGCACAGACAGGTGAGTTTCAGCTGCTCCTGTACGTGTAGGTGTGGGGTGGGTAGAGAGCGGATTTGGGGCTCATGCAGGGATCCATGTCAGAACTTCCCTCTATTTTGTGGGAGGTAAAGCACAGTGGCAGAGTTAGATGTTCCCCCACTTTGAGAAACTAAGGGCAACCAAACACACTTTTAAACTTACACATCTGTGTGTGTGTGTGTGTGTGTGTGTGTGTGTGTGTGTGTGTTCACACAGAATGAAGCACCCCTGTTCTCCAAAGATGGCCACAAGCTCTTCTTCACCCGTGCCATCCCACAGGGTGGGAGGGGAAAGTTCTTCCACATCTCAATGTCCTCCTCACAGGTGGGTTACCTACAGTTAATCTCCATCTCTCTCATTTTCTCTCTCTCTCTCTCACACACACACAGTCACAGGTGGGTTACATGCAGTTCATCCCTCTCTCTCTCTCTCTCTCTCTCTCTCTCTCTCACACACACACACACACACACACACCATACACACACACACTCACACAGGTGGGCTAGCTGCAGTTCATCTCCCTCTCTCTCACACACACACACACTCACACACACAGGTGAGTGACCTATAGCTCACCCTTCTCTGTTCCTCCTGCTATTTCCCTCTCACCTCTTCGCTCTCTCCATCTCCATCTTCCTATTCTTTTAGGGGGCTGTATATCCATTTGTTGGTTTTAAAACTTCCTAAGATGTTCTCTTCAAGGTCTGGTCTATTTAAGGTCTTACTGAAGTCTTTATTGTTGTTTCTCTTTCGATAATAGGCAATTGAAGGTCTCTATTTTTGCCTGCACGCTCTCTCTTTCTCTCTCTCCCTCTCCCTCTTTTCCCTTCCTGTTCCCTCCCTCCCTCTCTCAGTCTCTCTCTCTCGCTCTCTCTTTTTTTGCTTTTCACACCCCAGATGGGTGTCTGTTCTGAACCCCAGCCTGCGTATGACTCAGCGCAGGTCCACATCCGCGTGTTGCCCTTCCCGTTTAGTCACTCCCTGGGTGACGAACACATTCCCCTCAAAATACCCTGCTGTCGTGGGACTTGGCAAGGTTTGCACAGGCGGTCCCATTACCGAATTACCCTCATCCATAAGGCTCTCCCACCTTCCCTCCTCACCCCCCGCTGGTGTGTTCCACAGTGCCTGGGAGGGCGAATGACACACATTCGGCCTCATCCCAAAATCCTTACTGTCAGGTCTTGGAGCCAGCCAATCAGAGATCAGAGGGACGCTGCTTGTTAAAGCTCCCTGCCTTGAAGGCTGCAGGACTGTTATAGTGTATTGGCAGAGGATGACGTACACCACAGAGCATGTAAATGTTTCTTCTGTGTCATGCAGCAGCTTGTGTGTTGTATTCAGTCAAGGTACAGTCATGCCCTACCTTTCATTTTCATAAGCAAATTTAGACCCATTATGGTTTTAATGTTGTTCACATTTAAGCACATTTATCTGTTTTCCCCTATTAAATCAATGTGCTTGAACAATATTTAAAACCATAGTGGGCCTAAATTTGTTTATCAAAATGTAATCGTGTTTATCAAAAACTATCACAAAAGCCTAAATTGTAGCCTGGCTTGAGTTTTATGATGCAAAGTTAGTAAAAGTGTTACTAAAACCAAAGAAAAGGGTGAAGCTACACTTTTGCTATGGCACACACAGACACAGGTAACAGGATAATGACTGTATTTGTCTTTCTTTAAGCCCAATTCCAGCACAGACAGTCTGCAGTCCATCACCTCTGGAGACTGGGATGTTACAAAGGTCCTGGCTTACAACGAGCAGAATCACTTGATGTGAGTATCTAAAACAGAGGTCAAATCCAGCCTGTGTTTTAGTTTTTACCATTCACCCTGGATCATGTGGCCAATCATCTGCTTACACCATTGGCAGTTCCCTCACAGATTAGACTACAATGGATTGGTTAATGTTAATAAGCAAGAACAGTTTTGTGATGTCATTCATGAGCTTGTCAAAAGCTTGATCACTTAAATAATCAATGTAGTTAAATAATTAAGAGTAATAATTAAGTTAAATTAATTTTTTAAAATTCTGTTTTGCACAGAGTCCCGAGAAAGGTACAGCCTTACTTGCCCCCTCATGGTCCAAGGCATCAGACCGCTAAACGTACACAACGCAGCAATCACCACGGCAACAAAACAAAATTCCCTGTACAAACTCCCTAACTTAGCCGGGGCGTTTCCAGCGCTAACAGTAGCCTGTATCAGCTGCAGAACACAAACTACACTGCATGTTTAATTCATACTAGCCTGTGGGCAATGGCCTCACAATGGTGTAGCTTGTACTCAAACAAGAGTGACTGTAATCAGAAACATTCCTGCTACATATTTTAGCATAGCTTTACTTGTGTGGTTTACAGACACCTGCCTGAGCGTAAAAAAAAAAAAAAAAAACATTGACATGCCCACTTGTGTATTTGAAAGAGTACAATGTGATGCGTGTATGTAACAACTGGTTTCCTGGGAGACATTAGCATGCAACCATTATAATTAGCTATATTTATTACATGGTGGTTTCCTTTAATAGGAAAAAAACACATTGGCATGTACTGCTGTGTGTTGTGACTGTTTGAGCAGAGTAAGTGGAAGGATCAGCATTTTCAAAATAACGATGATGCTAAATATGTAAATGAGATGTAAATACGTTTTTATTTTTCAGATACTTCCTGAGCACAGAGGACGATCCCAAAAGGAGGCAGCTGTACAGGTACTGTGCAGTGTACTGTCTTTAGTTACAGAACCACTCCCTGTCACGATAGTAACTGCTACCTCAGCAAACGGAACTTTGGCCAGATTGAATTGTAAACATCCTTAAAAGGACTAGGTGCATTTGACTGAATCTAGCCCTTTATTTTTAATCAAGGGATTGAAGTGGTTTTTTTCCCAACAGAGTCTATTTTTAAGTAAATAAGTTTGGGTGAATTCAGTTTCACTGTAATTATTTGTGATTTTTTTGTTGTTTGTTTTGTGATGGTCATGTGATTCAGTGTGGACACCGCGGGCCATTTTAACCGCCGCTGTTTGTCGTGTGAATTCGCTGATCGCTGCGGCTACGTGGGGGGGTCCTTCAGCCACGATATGAAGTACTTCCTCCTCAAGTGTGAAGGTGGGTGTGTCATTCAAATATCACAAATGCAAACACACACAAACACACACACATAACCCAACCCATCACTCATTCAAACAGACACACTCCTAAGCCCACCCATCTCACATGCAGCAAACCCAAATGGTAATACACATTTTAAGCAGACTGCAATAAATTCAGCTCTATGACTTTAAGAATCTTTAGCCTCCTTTTAACCTCAAAAATCTTAAATGAAGGTTGAGTCTAAAAAAAGAAACAAAGATTCTGGTGTCTGGTGTTTAGCAGGCCATCTTACTGTAGGGTACGGCAGCTAAAGCAACACCTGGCATGAGATCCTGGATAAGTTTAGCCATGCTAATGCATGTACTAAGGTCATGAATTCAGCAGTTTATTTTTGAAGGGATAAGTTATTATCTTCATGGAATTTCCTCTTATGCTCCATGTCCGTGGCATAAAGATGTAATAGGAGGTAGTGTTTAGGCCGTTGACTTCACCAAAACCCACTGTGAACTCTCTGTCTCTCTCTAACCGCACACAAACCAAAGTAACTTAAGTGTGAGCGCTGAGTTCATAGCCATGTACCTCCTGTATATTTAATTAGTAGTTTCTGCTTGGACAAACTTCATTTGGAGTGAACGTGATCTTATGGCGGGCTGGTGGAGTCTGTCGGGCTGCCTTGGCCTACTTACGGAGGCACAATATTTTGTTGCCGCGTTCCCATTCCACTAAGTGCATCGATCATTACATTATCTGTCCTTGCAGTGCACGGCAGCGACTGCTGCCTGCCCAAAAGATGCTGTTGCCATGGCAGCTTATTTGTTTAGAAGCCTTTTTTCCAGAGAGCAAGGAAGCTGTTTAGTTTTTATTAATTGGATAAGCCAAAAATAGGCTGATCCCGACAATAACAGCGGTTCCTGCATCCGTCATGCTTATAGACTGCTGGCCTGAGCTTTGTCCCTGGATGAATTGATGCATTTTCCATAGACAGTGTGCATAAGCTTGTAGCAATGCTAAGCTCATTGTATTTCTGCATAGGTTGGGTTCAGAATATCAATTCCCTACACATCTGTCCTGACATACTATGTTCTTCACAATGACAAACTGTTGTCCTCTTCAATGAAATGCTAACTCACTCACTCACCCACCCACTCACTCATTCCTCACTCACTCACTCTCCCATTGACTCATTCACCCATTCATATTCTCAATCACTCCCTTATTCACATGATCACTTGCTAACTTTCACCGCCTTTCCCTTACTCATTTACTCATGCTCTTGTTCAGTCACTCATTCACTCTCACAGTTGTTCATTCACTCATGCATTCACTTTATCTCTCCCTGAATTGCTGGAATTCCTGTCTCACTCATATCCTTGACTCCAGCATTTCATAACTGTATTGAATGTCTGAGGAAATCTATTTTTTGTCAGCAGTACTGATGGGGGACTGAGTTTTCATTGAACCAAAAATGGGAGGAGCAATGACCACATTGGCTGTGAAGAGAAAATAACATTTTTGATTGGTTCAGACAAGTGATTGACAGTTGATTGTGCCTCTACCCTAATGGTATCCATGGAATCTCATTTCCACCATCACTAGTTAGCAGTAATGACTTCCAGCAATAACTATTGTTGTCCAGTAATGAAGTCCGTGTTGGAGGACCGTGCAGGACGTGAATCACACATTTAATACCTTTCCTTCTCTCTCCCAAGGCCCTGATGTCCCATTTGTTGTTGTTTACGACACCCAGGAGAAAGAGAGTGAGTATAATTTTAAGCCAGTTGTCTATATCTGTGCTTTATTCATATACTAATGACTTTTGTCAGTTGTGTACCCTCACAACGGTAGGTTATAGATATATATATATTCATGAATGCAAAGCTATATTATAATTCCAGTGGCATATGGTTATACATTACTGTTATACAAGTAGCTTGTACCATACTCACACGACAATGGCATTTTTATACAAATGGTTTCTGAATGGAGGCAGGTGCTGCTGGAACACCCTCTTTCTTGTTTGATGGAAAGAACAGGTGATATGTCTTTGTTATTTCGCACATATTTTTATGTTATTGCGCTTACTTTCTGGAGGCCTGTCTATACTGAAAACATAGTTTGTACGTGGAGAGAATTGAGAACTTATTCCTTCTGAGAGGTTAACTGATTCTCATTTCCCACAGCGCATTTTATTGATTTCAATATCACAAGAGTGGAATATGAAAGTACTGCACAGACTGTACAGCACTTGATGCAGAATTTATATTCATGTTCTGGGGCATCTTGTTCTCATGAATTCTGATGTCTGAGATTTCATTGAAAGTCTACAGGGACAGTGTGGTCTGGTCTTCCTGTCTCCCCGGCGCAGTGTTTCGCAATGTTGATCCTTTTGAAAATGTTGTATGTTTTCTGCCTCATATTCAGTATTTGCATCAACTCATTAAAAAGTAAGAGGACGGAATAATCAAGTGACACAAGTCAACAAGCCTGTGTGTGTGTGTGTGTGTGTGCGCGCGCGCATATGTGTGTTCTGTGCAGGTTTGTGAGAGAGAGAGAGAGATTGTGTGTGTGTGTATGTGTGTTCTGTGTAGGTGTGTGTAGTTGTGCATGTAGCTGTGTTCTGTTTTTGTGTGTGTGTGTGTTTAGTTGTGTTCTGTTTGTGTGTGTGTGTGTGTTTAGTTGTGTTCTGTTTTTGTGTGTGTGTGTGTTTAGTTGTGTTCTGTTTGTGTATGTGTGTGTGTGTGTGTGTAAGGGTTATACTGTTTAAATAGGTCAGCATTGTGTGATCTTGGCTCAGTCTGTACCCACAGTCTGTGCAGGAGCGGTGTGCAGCCAGAGCCTCTCTCCCCAGGGCATTGTGGGAAACGCATCTACAGCGTGAACCGAACCTGTACTGTATATTAATGCTAAGCCTGGCTGCCAGTATTCAGCAGCTGTCCAGTGTGTTATTGCTTCCTTCCAGGGACGGATTAATTAAAGCCTTTTTCTGAAGGCCAAACGGCAGAGAGCCCTGTGGTTAATTAGTTTATTTATTTAGGTAAGAAATTCTATATATATAATAACATTTTCTCCAAGACCCAGATGAAATTCCCCTCATTATGTTTTCTGTTGTATTTTTTTATTTTGATTGTGTCATGTCTGCGTGGCTGAGAGGCATGCTCAGGTGCTGTTATGTAACCTACCTGTTGTTTATGTGTGAGGAAATTCTTGTGAAGCTCAATACGACGGTGACAATTTCAGCGTGCTGTTTCAGGGTGAGGGTTGGGGTTAGGGACCAAGCCCTCCTGCTGGACACAGAGCTCCATGAGGCCACACTAGTGATGGAAGAGCGAATGTGTCCTGAGCACCGTGCTGTTGAGCATTGATTTGTTTGAGGAAATGTAAGACTAAGCACTCCACATCCACAACACAACTACCAGTTAAATCGATAAGATCTGAGGAAAACACGCTCGCTCCACCCTGTTTGAGGTTGATGTAGCCATATTCTCCCATGACCTGTTGACCGAATATTGAATCGGGAGGCATAGGGTTTTCTTCCCTCTGCATGTGGGCCTCATTTTCTACTCATCAGTGATTAGCAGGAGCATCCAGGCTAACCGGATTATATTACGTTAACTGAGCTGAGAGTCAGTTGGAACTGACAGGGATCCGTGTACTTGGGTGATTTCCTGTACCACTCACGTTGTAATTATTTTGTGTAATTACACACGATGTCAATCACAGATATCCCTAAGCTCCGGGTCTTAGAGCCGCCTAGCTCAGGGCCCAGACCTGGCCCAGTCCGGTAGCACTCAGATCCCCTGGTTTCTGCTGCTTCCTGGCCCAGTCCGGTAGCACTCAGGTCCCCTGGTTTCTGCTGCTTCCTGGCCCAGTCCGGTAGCACTCAGGTCCCCTGGTTTCTGCTGCTTCCTGGCCCAGTCCGGTAGCACTCAGGTCCCCTGGTTTCTGCTGCTTCTCAGCGTGTCATTCATAAAGTAGTACGAGACTGTACAATTATTTCACCTTAGCTGAGGGATGTAAGGTAAACCTGGCTTACCACAATGGCTAACTTTGTTAAACATTATTATTATTATTATTACTGTCATTTAGCTGACGCTTTTATCCAAAGCGACTTACAGTTGATTAGACTAACCAAGGGCCAATCTCCCCTGGGAGCAATGTGGGGTTAAGGGCCTTGCTCAAGGGCCCAACAGCAATGGTGTTCTTGCTGTGGCTGGACTGGGACTTGAACCACCAACCTCAGGGGTCCCAGTCATGTACCTTAGCCACTAGGCTATAGGCTGCCCCATGCCAAAGGGAGAACATTTCAGAGTTCTTTTAGTACACAACCAGACATTCATAAACTCCTATTGTGTATTTAAAGCACAATAAATTGATTAAGCACTACTTTAATTTATGAAAGAGCCTAATTGGTTTCATACTATTTACCATAGTTAAAAAAGGGTTTCTATGTTAGGGTCAGGGTTAGGGTTTCTGTGTTAGGGTCAGGGTTAGGGTTTCTTGGTTAGGGTTGGTGTTTCTAGGTTAGGGTTAGGTTTTCTAAGGTAGGGTCAGGGTTAGGGTTTCTAGGTGAGGGTTTCGAGGGTTAGGGTCAGGATTAGGGTTTCTAGGGTCAGGGTTAGGGTTTCTTGGTTAGGGTTAGGGTCAGGGTCAGGGTTTCTTGGTTAGGGTTAGGGTTTCTAGGGTCAGGGTTTCTTGGTTAGGGTTAGGGTTACGGTTAGGGTTAGGGTTTCTTGGTTAGGGTTATGGTTAGGGTTAGGATTTTTAGGGTCAGGGTTTCTTGGTTAGGGTCAGGGTTTCTAGGGTTAGGGTGAGGATTTCTAGGCTTAGGCTTAGTGTTATGGTGAGGCCAGTCATGGGAGCTCTATGCCACAGATTTCAGCATGCCACCAAAGCGACCCCATTCCTTTGGCAGGGTCATTTTACCCTGCGTGCGTCACGCATGTTTCCTTGCACCTATCAACATGCAGACATCGGGAAAAAAAACTATCAGGGGCCTCCTCCCCCTGCGGTCCTCATATGAGGGTGTGAGGCACGCTGAGGTCCTCGTATGAGGGTGTGAGGCACGTTGAGGTCCTCGTATGAGGGTGTGAGGCACGCTGAGGTCCTCGTATGAGGGTGTGAGGCACGCTGAGCCAGGCCCACACTGCGCGAGCACACTAGCCTGATTAAATGACTATGACTATGAATTATGGAATCCATAGGGAGCTGCCTCGAGTGGCATGACTTCCCGCACGCACACAGGGGCGTGATGTTTACGGTGAGGGTTGACTCGGTTCCACTTCTGAATCACTGGTCTCAGACGTGCATTGGAAGCTACCTAGAGATGGGAAGGGAAGGTTTTGTGACTCTCAAAAAAACAGTTGGAGCTACCATTTGTTACCAGTAACTCACTGTTTAGAAATGAGTGTTTTGTTTATGAGAGAAGAGTGCAACCTCCTGATTGGTTGAAATAAGTTAATGATTTATAGCTAGTTGTTCTTTGAAGAGTCTGTGGATGTACCTTGCTGTCCTGATGTTTATGACCTTGGCTGGTGCTTTCTCTTAAAGGTGAATATCCTGAATATCTAAGCTCAGACTTTACCCCTTGTCTGTTTCTCAAGGCTGGGTATTGGCCAATGCAAATAAGAACTTCTCTCCACTGCACTGCACAGCACCGCACAGCACAGAATCTTCTAATGGAATATTTCTTCAGTGGAATGGAGGGCATTCATTCTTTCTCAATTGTGTTGAGAGAACATTGAGCATTTAATTATGAAGCTTCGCACTTCATTATCAAACCTGCAACATCCTCAAGTACAGTTACCTTGCAGAGTCAAATTGCATGGTGGGAATTTATGGAGGTCAGCCTCTCAAGGCTACAGGATGCATTTGGCCTATGTGTGCCATCAGATCTTTTATTTGCTGTTTATGAAAAACATGAACACAAGGACACAGAGAGTTCAGGCCTCTTTATTTCACTGGTCTGAATGCACAGCAATGACTGCCTGTCTTTACCACAGAGGGGAAAGCATTTAGAGAATCCGGGGGAAGGCGTTTTGAAGGTCTCCTCCTCCTCTCCACAGCGTTGTTTAGATTCCTGCTCTCTCACACAGCTGGACAGCTTTTCTAAACACCGAGGACTTTTTCGGTTTTTAAATGCTTCTTTAATTTGTCTACACGCTGCTTCTGTACATGACATTGCTCCCAACGCATTCCCAGACCTTGGCTGCCATAGTAACATACTGGACACACACACGTAGCGCTGTTTCTCTCGCCTGATTAGTGAGACCCCTCCCCCCCCCCCCACTCAAAGGTACGCATCCCATGGTTAACCTCCCCCCTCGGCCCCCCTCCCCCACCCACTACACCTCCACAGCCTCGCTCACCATCTACCACAATCAGGCCCTTCACAGGGAACGCCTCTACTCTCACCTCCGCTCTGACTGATGGCTTCAACCTTGGATTCAAGCAAGATTCGTCCTTAGAATTTATCCTTACAAACAAATGCAAGCCTTTACTTTTTTCAGTTTTCCTCCACACACACTGTTTTTTTTTTTGGTAGTAAGTTAACTTTGAAGATGCTTGGTGACCACAGAAACCTCCAATCCTTTGGGTTTGTGAAGATTAAAAACCAGCATGAGTCAAACTCAAAAGACCTGGATCTGACACGATTAGCGCTGAGGCTGGGTGCTGATTTGTGGTTTCCTGTTGCCGTGGCGCTTTGTTTACTTGGCGTGAGGAGATAAAGACGACCTCTGTGCTCTGCCACAGGTCATTCTTACCCTTTGCAGGGATGAAACATTCTTGTGTGAGCAGGCTAAACGTGCTAAATGGAGCATGTTATTCTGAGCATAGACACGCTACATCAGGACCATAATCACTGATATGATTTACTGCGTGTGTTATGCACTTACTATATGTTATTATGCACCTACATGGAATTCATACCGTTTTTTCTTTTTTTTGCTCATTCTTTTTTGAGATTTTTTTTGTGATATCGATGGAAATAAACTTATTGATGAGGAAACACATTGTAAAGAGAACCTGCGCCCGTCTCAGCTGGTGTTTAACTTTCCTGGTTAAATAAAAGCTTGTTCTGCATACCATGAGAATGCTCTGGAGTCCAGACTGTAAATAACTTCATGAGGCATAAAACATAACAAACACTCCAAACACACTGTGTTTTCTTTCATTCAGGGGTGCTGGAGCTGGAGATGAACGAGAATCTGAAGGACACAGTGAACTCCATGCAAATGCCAAAAGTGGAGTACAAGGAAATAACCATAGAAGATTACAGTATGTATACATGACTAGCTCTACCTCTGAGATTACTGTGTATTTCCCCGTTTACCATAGAGTTCTTGATCATATCTCATCTTTGAATGTATTGTCAATGTCACTGATGTTTATGTGGGAGTGTGAAGCTCAGTGCATGAGTATAATAAACAGGTCTAGATTTCAGTAAACGTAAGCCTTTAACCTTCAATCATGTTTAAAATATAAGTGCTACATTTTTAATCAAGAAGGCAGTTTTTTGCTTAGTTCAGTGAACAGAAAAATCATCCCACTGATTTGAATTTAAGGAACAATTGCATTGCAAAGTTAAGTATAAATGTTAAGGACAGTATTCAGCAGAGTTAATGTTTGAGATTGAGGTTGATGATCGAGTCCAGGCTATTGTTTCTGTCAGGCCTCTATAGGAGAGCAGGCCTCTGATTGGTCCTCATTTCTATTGCAGCTCTGACCATGCAGATCCTCAAACCGGCTAGCTTCCAGGAGGCAGCGCTTTACCCACTGCTATTGCTGGTGTGAGTATACTGCCATAATAAACACACTCACACACACTCAAACACACTCACACTCAAACACACTCACACTCACACACACTCACAATCACTCACACACTCACACACACACACACACACACACTCCACACACATGCACACACACACATTCAAACACACACACACACACACACACACAGGAACAGCAATTTACCTTCTGCTACGGCTTGTATAATTGTGCTGCTATAGTAAATAAATACATAATA